>VWYK01162407.1:0-12233 GCA_013399775.1 Semnornis frantzii | reverse complement strand
TCCCAAACCATCACAAGCCCTCTTAAAAATAAGTATGCTACTCTTTCATATATTATTCATTGCACTTTACATCAGCTATCTTTGTGACTGGTTTTTAAAGAAAGTCTGAATAATGCTATTGGTTTTCTTCATCTCTCAGTCTTCACAGCTGAGTTACTGTCTTAGTCAATGGCTCAAAGCCCACAAAGAAATTGGATGCAGGTCTAGAATAGGACTCTGAAGCAAAAATGAGGCATTTGCTTTCACTTGTGATGCCACTTTTACCTACAGGATACTTGTTGTGACAAAAATTAATTTCAGCCTCAAGACAAGAAAGCAAAATCTAAAAGAAGTACAAAGTAAGAAAAAAAAGTTTCAGGCGAGCTTGGTTTCTCATCATATATTACCTCAACTGAAAACACTACTCTCAAGAAAAGAAATTAACTGTATATAGACCTGTGCATGAAGTCTTAGATTCCAGCATTTGCTGAAAGAGACCATAGCAGAGAACAGGCAACTTTTGATGAAGTAACAATAATAGGTTGGACAGGAATTTTCCTGGAGGACTGGCAGGAGAAAGAAGCTGGTGCAGAGAGCTGAAAGCGCAGCTGATCAGTATGATGGTGAACACCTTCAGAGGTGAACAAAGAGCCTCACTAGAACAGTCAGGTTCTGCCTTGCTTATCCCCTGACTTCTGTGGCAAACGAAGCATAGAGCTAGAAACTCAGACAACATATGTAAAAAAAATGCACCATTAACAGGCAGCTAAAACTGGACAGTAGCATTTCTCAATATTTCTGATACAAACATAGCTCAAGAAGGGATGGAGGAAGTCTACTTTAAATTCTATTTCAATATAGAAATATTTACTAGCCACCATTTCCTTTGCAACACAACATGAATGGTGGCATGACAACATCTGCTCTTAGCTCATAATTCAAGGAAACTGCATTTTCAAGTATTTTTTTAAAATGCACACACAACCTAAAAGGCAGAATTATCACTTACAAGAGCAAGCTGCTTTTTGGAAAAGAGGACGTGAGCAATGCTTCCTACCCAGAAGAATAAAGATGGAGAAATCCTTTCTAGAGAAGATGAAGCTGATAAGATCAAAGCTGAATTTTGTAGTAGTCCATTCAACTAAAGGGAGTCATGTACTTCTCAGGAAGACTAAATGCATGTTAGAGAGGGTTTGTGTGCAGCATATTTGTGCTTTTTAAACAGTACTTCAAGTTTTGTGCACAAATTCTCCTACAGAGAAGCCCTATGCATAGGGAACTAATTCTTATTTGTCATGTTCAGTGCAGATTAAAAACTCTACCTCTCCCTGAAAAAAACCTGCCAACAATCCAAAGGCTCACAGTGACAACATTTGTGCTACAATACATACAAACAGAGTGCATAGCCTTTGAGTAACAGAGGGGACCCATTCCTGAGTTACCCTGCAGCTAGACTTCATAAAAAGTTAAAATACATATGAGGTTTGCACAGGACTTAAAGTAGATTGGTCTTGGTTCATCTAGCACAGAAGACATTACAATTTGGCAAACTCTACTATGACCCTCTAAAGCAGAGTTGGTATGATTGCTTGCTCTTTCAAATACCAGCCCCAAAACAAAAGCTTCTGAGCAGTGTTGTTAACAAGCTTCCCTTAAAGAGAAGCAGCATTCTTGAAACAAAACCACATTCTATAACTGAATCAAGAGAAATCAAGTTTTTATTTTGTCAAGAAGCATAAGCCTGCAGTCAAGGATCAACACAAGATTAAATCAATTGATTAAAGGAAAGGCAAATCTATGGCCTCAAACCAGAGGCTATTCAGATTCAACTTAGAGATCAAAACATTTTCATCAGGCAAAGGTTGGCAGCACGCTGATAGGAAATAAGACAACAAATAGGTGAAGAAAAATGAACTATTTCCAGTTTTGCTTCTGCCTTTTAATGAATTTATTATTTTCCCTCCCATTAGTTAGACATTTTATTTCTTGTCTAAATGGTCAATATGATCAACCTTTACACTGTACATTTCATCAGTTTTAATTTTTCTCCCCTCATCAGCCAAACATTTCCTTTCTCAGCCTTACTCCATCTGATAGTCTTCAATTTTAGCTGCACTGAGACACAGGTTTTATTTTTATTACTAAATAATGAACTTTCCTCTTAGCGCATAGTAGATTTTTTCTTAAAAATCTTTATGATAGGTTGTCAGGAAAATGTTATTTTAAAACTGCTGTAAGTATTTCTATCATCTCCCACACTGTATTGTTGTGTTACAACCTCATTTTAGCAGTGTTAAATCAAGATAAATCCAACTTACTGATAGTCAGTAGAGCTTCCCTTTCTTTTCCTATTACAATCCATTCCTGAAGTACTAAGGGAACTGGAGATCAAGTCAGCAGGGTCTGGTGACATAAAGTCACTAATTGTAGAAGATATATCCATCCTTTGGTCTGCCATTGGATTGTCTAATACAAAACAAAACCACAGAAACTACTGCATTAAAAGCCTCTGAAATGTACATATTTAACTAAAATAACCCCCCCAAAAACATCTCAAAATGCAATTTCTATTTCTTTTTGTCATAAACCAGATAAGAGGCAATTTCCCCTTTTCCGGTCATTGGTGTATTGAATATTACACAAACCCCAACACCATTCTCAGAACACATTACTTAATACAATTGTTTTTAAAGTTTAATCATTACTAAATGGCATCAACTGTGAAACAGAATAGGTTTTACCTGAAAGCCTGTCTTGGAAGCCTAGATCCACCTGGGAAAAGACGATGATGCTCAGCCTGAAGCAGCTGATCACCTTAAAACTCTTCCATGCCTCATATTCTGTCAGCCGTGTACTTTCAAAAACCTGAATGGGAAGAAAATCAGCAAGCTTAAAACAAATCAAGTTTAAAACCAAGTTTCTTTAGAACAATTTCAGACACACTTTACAACAGTACATAGAGGTTTTCTACTCAAAGACTCAAGCTGAGTTCTCTTAGACAGTGTAGAAGCTTCATTCATCATGAAAAAGATTAGACTGTTCATTTCCAGCAGACAAAGCTTTGAAACGGAAGGAAACTCTTCGGCTTACATCTCTGCTCACACAGGTACACTTAGATCAGGTTGCACAGAAACACATCCAGGCACATTTCAAAAGTCTCCAGAGAAGGAGATTCCACAACCACTCTGGGCAGCCTGTTCTAGTCTTCTGCCGCTCTTAGAGTAGTTTCTAATGTGCAACCTCCTGTGTTCTAGTTTGTACCTGACAAACCCCAAAGTCACTAGCATTGTTTTCTTCAGCTGTTAGAATAGCAAATTCAGAATTTATTTCAAAAGTTTAAACTATCTAAATTGTCGGACCTGTCACAGTAACAACAGCCAGGATCCCAGCTCTTAAATCTAAGGTCAGGCAAGCTGTTGCCCTAGTACCACCAAATGTTGAACGCAAGATCATTGTTCTAGAAGCAGAGTCTCTCACCTGACAACTTCTCTGTGGTCCTTTCTCAGAAATGAAAAAAGGAGCCCAGGTATTTGCAAACATGTGGACTTATTGGTAGAGGGAAGTTAGGAGGTCAGTTCTTGTCACTGACAAGAACTACAGCAGTATAAATTTAAATCAAATTATACGTTTCCATTGAGTCTATAACCAGAGTTTATTTTGCAAGGCTTTAATTGGCACTAATACAGTTACTTGTGGATCAAGACTTATTTTCTTCCTGTATCATCCTTTTCCTAGTTGTCTGCTTTGTCTCTCTTACTCAATGTAGTACAACAACTATAAATGTGATTGTGTTACTGTGGTTTAAGAGATTACTGCCACTTAATTTACAAGCCACCAGTTAAACCACAGTCACTGACCGCTTCTTTGTACTGGGTTCAGATCCAAACCCCATTATCTTCAACCTCAGCTGATGCAGACATTAGTTACAGCTAAACCTGTGACTGAGCGCTGTGAATTCCGTGATAAAACTGTCACGTCAAACCATAACATCTTTTTTTAAGTCTGTCCAGTTACTGGGCACCCACAATTCAGGTTTGAAGCCTAGTATAAACTCCAAGCACTGTTTAATGCACTTAGTAGAAACAAATAGTTTCTAAAACTTCTGGCCCAAATGACCAAAATTCATAGAACAGCTTAGGCTGGGAAGGACCTTAGAGATCCTCTACTGCAACCTCCCTGCTGTGGGCAGGGATGCCTCTCAACTCAGCTCAGCTGCTCAAGGCCTCATCCAACCTGGCCTTGAACAGCCCCCAGGGAGGAGGCATCCACAACCTCCCTAGGCAGCCTGTTCCAGAGCCTCACCGCCCTTGTACTGAAGAACTTTTTGAACTAAGGAAAACCACTCCTTTTCCTATTGCTAGGCAACCCTGTAAAAAGTCCCCCTCTGGCCTTCCAGACCAAAAGTTGCTAAACATTCCTATATGTGAGCATACATGTTGAATTCACACTTGACTGCTTACTGTAGTTTCACAGACCATTTAAGATGACCTTGGACAGAAGGTTGGGATGGATCAGAATTAAAACAAGGGGTAAAAGAAGGCTTGCAAGTTTAACACAGTCCTGTCCATTTAAGAATGCCTGCAACAGTCAACAATTTAACTTAATTGTCAGACCACTACCACTGTACAGCCACTGGCATGCTTTAATGAAAAAGATTAATTGCTTTGTTGCTCATTGCAAAATAAAAATCTCGAAATCGAGTATTCACTCAGCTGGTGCTGCTATTTTTAATTACAACCAAGAGTCTATATTTGATAGCTTCACAGCAGCTGTTTTAAGTGTCTTCAGCATTTAAGCAGAATGAAATACAAGAATTACACGGAACCCGGAATTCTCAACTTCTTTTCAAGTAAGCCCTTACTCTACCATGTCCCAAACATGTCCCAATAACTGCTCAGCCCAGTTAATAAGCACAGTCATAGAATCATAGAATTGTAAGCTTGGAAGGGACCTCAAGGATCATCTAGTTCCCACCCCCTGCCATAGGCAGGGACACCTCCCACTAGTACAGGTTACTCAAGGCCTCGTCCAACCTGGCTTTGAACACCTTCAAGAAGGGAGCATCCACAGTCCTACATTTTGGCATTACAGGAGCCATGGATGTCTCTTGAAATGAGGTTTTAAGTTAAGAAAATGTCAACCCAATGATAAGAGCAAAAATTAGCATGCCTTACTATAATGGACAGTGAACAGCTCAGAGAAATATTTTGTTGTAAAGCTTTCTTAAAGTTCTGAGAAAAATGGAGTATTTTATTATCTTTTCAGCCTCCAGCTGCTAGATGTTCAATGGCTAAAAAAATTCTCTGTAAAGAGGATCAGAGAAGTTATCCATATATAGGCAAAGTTCAGATCTTCCATTTACAATGCCCAGGCTGTTGCCAAAGCACTCCAGAGACCTACTTGAAAAATTGCTATGTAGTTCACTTCCTGATTCTCATCTCCAATAGATGAGACTCAAACAAATATAGTCACAGGACAACATCTCTATACAGCCTGCCTGGGACCACTTCCTTCAGGATTCTTCTCCCTTGTATTCAATTTTACTCCAAGCCCCTGTTAACAAGGCTAATGAGACAGTAAGAACAAATCTTACTGTTCACCCCTTAAAAAAAAAAGTTAGATGACACGTGACTAGCTTAATCATGCAGCAAAGCTGATCATGAGTACATAAACACCTCTGAGCAAATCAAGGTCGGAGCTAAAGTAGGTCAACTACGTCTGACAAGCACCCATCCGGGAGTCAAGACCGCTTTACACAAGCATCACCACTTTCAATTACCCCTAGGCAAGAGTCAGCTATCTCCAACATACAAACATATGTATTCTAAAAGAAACACAATTCATAACTTGATGAATCAGAAGTGTCTCATATCTTAAAAGCACTGTTTTGCAATGACAGAGGAAAAGTGGTGTGGTTTCCTTAAGAAGCAATTGAAAAGATACTTGTTGTCCCTATGAGTAATGACTGAACCAAAAACAGCTACCAAAAGGAAATCATCTACTTCCCTTCATAGTAGTATTAAAGTTAACTGTCGCAGCACGAACTAGTAAGAAAGAGCAGGACAGGGTTATTTATCTTCATTATCTGTGCTTCTTCAAGAGGCGCTGTAGATGTACGTACGCTCCAGAGGCATACGCACGCAGCACCACTGGGGGATTTCTGCTCAGCAGCACAAGGACTGCAGAAGTCCCTGTGATGACTTCAGGACATGTACCAGCACACAAGGCCATGGCTGTAATGAGCAGTTCCTACATCAGACCCTGTATCTTTAAATACTCTGTAGGAATCAAAGGAAAATCTTTGAGTTGAAACAGTGGTGTTTCCCTTTTCCTTTGGTGCTTAAGGAACAGATGTTAGAATACTTCATATTTGCCTGATACATTGATACTGCTTTATTTTAACGACACGTTCGCATTCTTCAAAGTCCCTATCCTCTTTGCAGAAACACTCTGCATTCCGAGAAAACAAGCAATCCTGTGCCTTCCTGTTACGTGTAGATACAGCCCACTGCAACCTCTGGACCAAGAAATCATTTTCCCTCAGTTTGCTTGTTGAGGTCATCCTTTTATCACTCACTCATCAGCATGTTCATCAACCCCCGGCAGCCTATGATCCACATCTGAGTTCTGGAGCTCTTCCCAACCCAAGCTCTTAGTGACATCAGTATCTCATGTTTCAACCACATCCTTAACCACATACAGAAGGCAGGAGTGATCCAACAGCCTCCTGCACCTCTCATGTTAGCAGCTGTTGCTCCCCTCAGCCCTCACAACAGGCCTGGCATGAGTATCCCCTGCTCTGTGGCAGGCACAGGCCTCAACAACTCAAGCAACTTAACTGTTCCAACAGCTGCTCCCATCTTTCCTGTGAAAAAAACAGTAGGCTGGAGGGGAGCAGCCCATGAATATAAACCAGCCACAAAGCTACAAGATGAATCATTTTGCAATAGGGATAAAAAGAGTCACCGATAAACAGAAGAAAAACTCCACATGAACAAAGAAGACTTCTCAGCTCTAGGAAGTTAATGTAAAGGCAGCATCTCAACAGATTAATATACTGTCCACACATGCTACTCTAACAAAAACAAGTCTGTTCCTCACTGGTGTCTCTGGGAAAAGACAGAACAAATCATCTCATTCCATCACTTCACAGGAGTTTTCCACATTATCCTAGTGGTAATGGGGCCACAAGAGCATATTCTGAACTTGTTCAACGAGTACTTAAACTTCCAGTTCCAGAGAGGCCTCTTATCCCATCTCTCATTGTTTAAAAAGGGAACTACTTAATTTTATTTCCAGCTCTTTTGACGAAGGACTTCTCTGTTGCTCCAAACCCAAGAATAAGCAGTAACTCAAATAACCTTCTCTTGTACTGGGGAGCTCAGAACTAGACCCAGGAACAGAGAAGTGTCTCACCAGTGCTCAGTAAACAGGAAGGATCACTTTGCTCAGCCTGTTTGCAACATTACTCCTAATACAACCCAGGAAGCTGTTGGCCTTCTTTGCTACAAGGCAGTCCCTGGTTGCTGGTTCATGGCCCCCCAGGATCTTTTCTGCCAAGCTGTTTTCCAGCTGGTCAGCCCCTAGTTTGTATTAGGGCATGAGGTTTTTCATCTCCAGTTGCAGGACTTGGCATTTCCTTTTACCAACTCCATAAAGTTCATTATAAGGTTCTTGTCAACCCTTTTCTCTGCTTGGAGAGATCCCTCTGACAGGCAGCACACCCATGTCACAGTCATTCCTTCCCATGTTGTACTGCCTGCATCTCTTAAGTATGAGGCTTCGGATGGCACAGAAAAGCATGAAAAGAAGGGGAAAGCTCACTCATATTCTTCTTGATGAAGCAGATAAATGCTTGCTTCAAGGCTGGTTGCCGTCACATGGACCACCTTCACATCAGAAAATGAAAACTGGAACAAAACCAAAGCCAACCCATGCCACTTCCAGGAATCAAACCTGTTTAAACTGAAAGTGATCCATCTGTGCCATGGATGAAGTATTTCCCTCCCTCCAAGGGACTGGTACCTATTTCTAGAGATACAGGTTGAAGTCTGCACAACAGCCACTGGGTCTGGAGGCTGTGTCATCATCAGAAACACAAGCATCAGACTGACCCTGAGACACAGGAGATGCCATTCCCTCTCATGTCTAAACACCATTTGCCTCTCTACCTATTCAATGAATCCCAGCTAAAAGGGTTTCAAAAAAGCTTGCTAGTTTGCAAGCATTATTGAAAGCTTGATCTACTATAAGCTTCTTGTCAGCCAAGATTAGACTCTTTGAGCTCTTATTCTTTGAAGTACACTTGTGCTGACCTGCTTGGATATTTCATTTTGGGCAGCCATCAAAACCAAGCATAACAAGGGAACTAATCAAGGCCTCGTGAAAAGGTGGTGATGTACACTTTTGAAAATCAGTACTAACATGCTGCTGTTACCAAAGGAACTTGGCCTAATTCAATAATCAATCCTCTAGTACACATACTCCTTAGGCTTCCAGAAACTGATTTCACAGGAAAAACAAACTGGACTTGCTGTTCTTGGGAGAACAGGTTTCATGGGGGTTCTGCATCACACCTACCAAACACAGCTGTTACCTAACACATGAATCAGACTGCACGATCAATACAGACCTCTGGAAGCAACAAGCACTGGTCCTCCCATCACTAAATACTGGGTGCTGAAGTACTTCCTAAGCTCAGCCACAATGGCCAGAATGAGAGTGACTAGCTCAGATGCCTCTGCTTAGGGCAGGAACAAGTGAATTCTGCCTCAAAGCTATGCAAACAAATTGGGTGCCTTGTGACATTTCACAGACACACCAAGATCCCCACAGGTATTCTAAGAACATGTTTTCAGATTTCATCTCAACTGTCACAAAGATGGCTATTTTAAGGAGGCTTTAAAAAAAGTATAGCTGCCATACAAAATCTGGAAGATAACAGCCAGTCTCCTACAAAAAGCAAGAAAAACTATATTCAGGTATAACTATCAATATAAGATCTATTCTCAGTTAGCAGTCTCTGGCGTGCCTTTGGATGCCTGATCGCAACAGGTCCTTCTGATCTAAAACATCCAATTTGATTTCACTGGAAAAGGATGCAACAAGAATGGAATAAAAGCCAGTTGTTCAAAGAATAGCTGCATGTTGGGAAAAGACTGAATTCAGTAAGTTTTAATTCTTTAAAACCAACAAACAAAACAAAATCCCAACTTATTTTAAGACAATGCTACAGACATTTTGCTCAACAAAGCACTCCAGAATTTCTGTAGAGCAAGTTATCGAATAAAATAATTACCTATTACATTTAAAAAATATTAAATGCTGGTAAAATAAGTTCACAAGATCTATGTTAAAATGTAGTACTCAATATTTGTTTACTCCAGTCCTTCAGAATACTTCTGAAGGACTGCATGTGTGGGAAGGAACAAAGTAGTGTACTCTAGACACTGGGGAAGGAGCGGAGGAGAATGACTTAAAATTAATAGACAACAGAAACAAGTCCTTTGGGCCAAGTGTTTAATTTTACTCATTTAACACTCAGCACTTTAACTGCCTTTGTCAGGACAACAGTCAGTGGACACAAACTGGAACACAGGAGGTTCCTTACAAAATGTATGGGAAAAAAATCTTCACTTTCAGGACAGCAGAAGAGTTGCAAGAAAAGCTGTGGAGTCTCCAACCGTGGAGGCATTCAAAACTCACCTGTGTGATTTAGCCTAGGTGATCCTGCACTACCAGGGGTTGGACTTCTCTTCAGAGATCCCTTCCAACCGCTACCATTCTGTGATTCTGCAAATGTATGTCTTTTAACTTAGAGCTTACAAATATCTGAAAGCCTAGCTGTCATTGTAAGTAACATTATGACTGTGATATGCTCTGGGCAAATTTAATTTCCTTACTGTAGCTAAATGAAACTCCTATGTCCTCACAATTCAGCAAATGTTCATTCTGCACTTCATAATCTCCAAAGCTGTCTTTCAGTAACAGGAAGCAAAAGCACTTCACAAGAAATTCTAAGAAAAAGCCTTCTAAAAGGTCTCCATATGAAATACCAGGCTAGTAAAACCCTTCCTCCTTTACTTCAAAGGTAGAAGCTGTAGGTCAGATCCCACTCTAACACTTACCCAGTCTGATCAGAGACCTGGGACAATGTGGAACCCACTTTAGGACTTCTCAAGCTTATAACCATTGCTTGTGCTTTAACATAACTTGCATTAGGATGTACTGATTGAGAAGATTTCAAGGGAGAACAAACCTTAATGCAATTTGCTTTTCTCACTGGCAAAGCACTATTCTAGTACTCCAACAGCCATTCCAGCTTTCAGTCACCAAATCCTTCTCTGCCTTTGTTAAGTTTTCTTCCCTCTTCATACTGGAGCATAGTAGGCATCAAAGCCAGACAACATATTTGAGCTCTGTCATGACTAATACTACATATAATACTTTCTCACTTACCTTTTAAATGTTATGCATTCAGGTATGTTAGTCATTTTTCAGTTTAATAGGCTGAACCACTGCACACCTATTTTCAGTCTCTGAAGTGCATTTATTGAAGTGACAAACCTAGTTTCCTGCATTTTCCTTTGGGCTGAATTACATGGTTCAAACACTGATAGACATGTGCACACAGTGGATTCTGTTTTACAGTCACAGTACAACCCAAGCACATCTGGCATGCATAAGACCTTCTATTCAGACAGACATCTACTGCCAAACAAACTACAGCTAAAGACTTTATATATCTTCAGAGAACAAAGCATGGAAACAAAAGGGCAAAAATATCACAGAAAGGAGTGTAGACACAGGTGTTTACATTTACACCTGGAAACCAAAGGATAAGTTTTCACACACTTCCTCTTGTCCTGTTAAATTCCATCTCTGGCCGGAAGAAGCTGTCCCTGCTCTGAGAACTCTGACAAAGAAAAGTTGACAGGCCGTCAGGCTCCCTTTGATCCTAAAGTAGGCCTACCGAAAAGGAAGATATTCTCGGCCTCTACAGAACCAAGTTGGGGCATTCCTCACTCAAGTCACCTCTTTGTTGTTTCCTCTCACACACGTATCCACAACACCTTCCATGTTTTTCCACTGGTTTCTTAAAAGTGCCTTTTAACTTTAGACAGAATCAGCTGTCAATCACATGCATCACATCTATTTGAGCACCAGTATTTCTTCCTTCAGACTACCTCAGTACTATACTAGAAGCTCTACTTAATTTTTCTCCCACTATACTATTGTTTTTTGGATAGGAAGGCGTCACAGCTTTTTGTTAAGTAGATGAGTAGGCAGTCTGCTGAAAAACACTTGCAGAACATACAGTGATGGCATAGCTACTGTTCTGTGTAACAGTGTGTGTGGAAAGGCAGACATTTACAACTCACTTATTCACAAATTCCCGGTTTTAAGAAAACAACCCCTCCACATGCACACTCTTGCCAATAGCCTCAGCTACCTGTCTCTGCACCTGCAGTCCCTTTCTGTGGAGCAATAAACCCTACTATAAATAAGCTCATCGGTTTGGTTTCCTGAAGTCACACTATTTGCCAGTTAAATCCAAATTTAACGAGTGAAAACTGAGATGCTGCAACAATTTAGCACTTGCACGTTCTCCATAAAACATGCAAAGACATGAACAGCAAAATAAGCTACACATGCTATTTTCAGTCTTGCTCAGTGCCTCAGAAATAATAACCTCCCCCATTCCCCAAATCCTGTTTTCGAATGAGCGATCTGCTGCCGACGCTGAGAAAGGCAGCACTTCAGAGTTATGACAGCTCACACTGTGGCATTATCCAATACTCTGCTCTTCAGAGAGGTTCACATAAAGCAGTTTGGAACCACAGCAACAGCGAACACTGAGAAGTAGGGCAAGCTCCCAACACCCACCTAGGGCCAGCACCAACACTGACATGGTATGTCAGGAGCAGAATTGCTATAGCTGAAGATGGCCCATTCAGTGCCCAACGGCAGCACTTAGTATTGCTATTGGACAAAGCAAGCACAACAGGACAGCTTCTTCCAGCCTTGCTTCATACTTCCACCAATTTTACATGACTGTAAAACCAAAACAACAATTAAAAGAAGTCTCTTAACGGGACATTAAAAGTAAAGTTAGATGTGTCATCATACTATACTATATACTGAATGCATAAGCCACATACTCTTGGCTGCTTCTGCCAGCACTAGCTACCTTTTACATTACCTGCTCTCTTGGACAAACTGGAAATTCTTTGCAATGTGAATGTGCTGGTTTT
>VWYK01161915.1:0-11836 GCA_013399775.1 Semnornis frantzii | reverse complement strand
CAAACAAACAAACAAAAATCCTTGACTATGCAAAGATTTAGTCATGACTCATACACACAACTCCAGTCACCTGAACCTTTGAGATGCCTCCCAGTAGCATTTAAGATTAGTTTACATCTGTTTGTTAGGGGGAAAAATAGTAAACTTAGATATTATTTTATGGATGTTTCTCATTGAAACATGTATTAGTTCATTAGTAACATTAACTTCGATTAGATTCTGATTTTATTCTTGGATTTATTGTTAAAGGCCACAAGGCTATGATATGGTGAAGGAGCTGCAATCACAATTTTGCTTATTCAATCCCAGGTGAGCACTACTAGCAATATCTTTGGAGTGCTGCTGGTATCTTGAACGCAGGCTCTCCAGCTCCATCTTCTGGTACAGAAGTACCTAAGAAATAGAGCCTAGCTGTAAATACCTTGTGGGTGGGAAAGAAATTTCAGCAAAAATTACTTTATGGTTTATAATGACTGACAAGATCTGGACTGGCAGCTACTTTACTGAAAGGCCATCATTTTCTCTGTCAAACTCTCACATACTTTCCCCATTTCTTCCAATCCCCAGTACAAAATATAATTAGTATCAAAGAGGCTTCCATCTATAGAGACTTGATAAAAAGTAGTTTGGGATTATATTCAAGATTGAAACAGTCTCAGACCGTATCTTTAAAGCTTGTGAGGCTCTCTTGTTGCAGATGGCACATAACTTATGCTCAGTATTTGCACAAAAATCTGTACCAGATTAACAGAACCAGCTCAAAAGCTAATCCGTGACTCCGTAGAATCTAACATTTCCTGAGATTACTAAGGGTTTAGTCACATAGCTCAAGTTGCAATGAACTTCAAGAATTAAATCTCTGGAAATCTTGCTCTTGCTTTCTCTGATAAACTGTATTTGCAGGAGCTGAATATTCCAAACTGTTCCAGAGTGAAAGTGATTTTGTGTGGAGACAAAAGCCCCATTAAAACACTGGGAAAGGCTAATCACTCTGCTAAAGCTGGTCCAGAAACACCACCTTAATGCATTATGTTAGTTATGCTTTCTTTAAGATTAGGAAATCTTATCAGTTACTACTGCTTTCACTAATATTTTTTGAAGACCTTGAGTTCAAAATTAAAACCCAAGGGAGAGAGATTTCCCTAAGTGCAGAATCAGTTCCACTGAGTGTGACTTTGTGACACAAAAGCAAAGGAGAAATTAACCCCCAGATGTCTCAGAAACTGGAATATGTGAGTTCTTAAATATTATCATCTTGGAAGTTAGCTTAGGAATTTAGGCTTTTGTAAATGGTTTTACATATTTGTAACATTTTAAATTGTTCATAAAAGGCATCATAAATTTCCATTATTGTGCCTTCTGGAATTTTTGCTTTGGCAGACAGATTGTATTGTCAAAGCATTGAAGCATGGTGAGTTATGTCGTCAATCGGTTGAGAATCCTCCAAGGTGTGGAAAAACACAACAGGAAGAGGCATTTGCAAGATGCACTCTGCAAAGTGCATTCCTAGTGCTGCAAGCGAACAGAAACGCCCAAAACGTTTGGCCTTATCTCCCTCTCTACGACTGTGCTTTGAGGGAGGTTGCCAGCGAAGGACATCACTGAAGATCACAAAGAACAGCTACCCCAAGATTTACCCAGGAAGGTAATGCAGGTCTTGCATTTGGCTCCAACAGAGAAGGCAGAGTTATGCCATTCTAAAACAGCACTTGATGGGAGGGAAGCAAGAGGACAGCTGAAAAAAAGTTGCTGTTTGAACATAGCTGATAGATGAGACAAAAAGGCCTTCACCTGAGCTGTCACCAATTAACATTTGAGACTTTCTATCCAATTCAGATCTGATTCTCCATCATTCAGCTCCAGCAGGCTGCCTGGATCAACAGGTTATTAGCTACCCTGAAGCAGGCCTCTACTTCTGAATTCTCTACTCCTTTCTGGAAGGTAGAAATGAAATTCCAGAAGCAGTATCAAGACAAATAAACAAAAATCAATGTCCTATTTCCCACTGCCTTTGAAATACAACCCCTCAGTTACTTTGTGAGAGTGGACTCTTGACTGTCTTGCCATGGAAAAGGCTATCACAGGACATCATTTGAGCACAAAGATCTTAATCCTGTTGTGGTATGCAAAGAGTTTTTAATAAATGTAGTGCTAAAGAGACGTCAAAGACAACCTTTCCAGTGTATTCTTCACACTCTAATAATCCTCATTAGAGCTTAGAATTTTGTCTAACATCTAAATCTAAATGCATCTTTTTATGACAAGATTTTACTACTATATTTTGACTATAACATATTTTAATACACTTTTGTAAAACAAAAGACACTGCAGAAAATTCCTATCTCTAGATTTTTTTTCCCCCCTATATTTAAAGGATGAATATTTCTGAAATGAGAATTCAGAGCCCCACCACATTAATTTCATTTTTCTCCCTTTCCTTTGATCAAGGAATTTGCCATACCCCCCTATGTCTGGTTTCATTCAGTTTGAACTTCTGTTTGTGTAGTCATTTCCTTTTAACATTTTTGGATTTAAATTAGTCCCTGAAGACATAACTGAAAGAACAGTTTACTGTGATGTCAGTTTTTAGAGCCTTTCTAATTATTTCTCCCCTCCCCCAGCACCCATAAACATCTAATCATCTCCACTATGCTGCAAGCCTATTAAAATTAGAACCCCGATTAAGAATATTCAAATTATTACATTTTGTCTGGCTGATGGCACCCCTACAGCTGCTTGATTCATCCTTCGGACTATAAAGAAAATTAAAATAAAAATAAAAATAATAATAAGTTAAAAAAAAGTCCAGGAAAAGTTAAATGGAGCCTCTTTATTTTTGTACAAGACAACTCAAAAGGTTTGGAGCAGACCTCATCCTAATTATGAGTCCCTGAAGGAACTGACTGACAGGAATTGCATAATACATGGCAGTGTATCTAAATGATTGCAGTTTGTTTTTACAAACACAAACCAACATTTTCACTGCTACACGTGGTAGTTGGTCATGATGAGCCTGAAAGGGAGAGCACTCTGAGGCTAATTTCTCACCCAAACTCTGTTATTTTGATGTACATCAGCACTCTATCCTCTTTGCTGAGATTTGCTGTGCATTTAAAATACCCTAAGAGAGATGAGAGGGTATTTTTACAGCAGTATTTATCTACTGTATCACCAGGATTCTTGTTGCCCTAATCTCACAGTTCTGAGCAGCAATTATTTGATTTATGGGAAGGATCCTTTCCATTTTATGGACAAGTAAATGAGCTCTATGATACCTTAATTGATTTGCAGGGGGAATACATTAAAAGCTGGCTGGAAAAGCAAATTTTTCACAACCTCAATGTCTTTTACAACTACCACTCTAGGACCACTACAGAAGTTTGTTTTAGCTGACAACAGAAAAGGATAAAATTCAGTAAAGTACCTACTGGCAAAAGGAGTTAAGAGCTATACACCAAAATTCTCACAGAGGGGTCCCACAAGAGCTCCTGCCTGCCTGAGATTCAGTGCTGCAGCTGACAATGCCCCGAATGTCGGCAGTCCAGCACTCATGAGGAACAAGCTGTCAGGTCACAGTCTGAGACCTTGAGTAATATTTAATGATATTTGAGTTAATAAAAACAAGAGAGACACAAAAAGACTCCATCAAATTCATCCTTAATGCAACTTCAGTACTATTCATCTAAACTCTCTAATTCTATCCTGGGGTTTGTTCTTTGAAAATATCCTCTGATGTTTCAGGATCACTGAAAGGTAGTAGAGACTCAAAACTCCCTCTGAGTAAACAGAACTCCTCCAGTGACAAATATGCCCCTCTGGCCCTGACCTTTATTGCCACAGTGATTTCTGCCTTTGCAAAGAGGGAAAATCCTGTCCTCCTGTCAGGGTAGTAGCTTTCCAGTCCATTTGCACAGGTGTAAATCACAAGGCCAAGTATAAAACTGTAAAGCCTGAACTCCTACTCTCAAATTCCTGTTTTTATGAGCTTCTCACTGCAGGCTTTATTACCCAAAGTAGTGAATATTAGAAGTGTTAATAATGTGAATGAAATAAACAATTATGTGACATCTTCCCCAAGAAGACACTTCAATAAAGTCCTAACAAGTTCATTTAGAGGGAAGGCAGGTACAAGCTCCTCATCCAGCACAGAATCTCACCATTAACTGACACTAATAAGTCAGGATTATATGGCAAGTGGCTGAATGTTATGAAGCTGCAGGTGCTCCAACAGACACGAGAAAATCTAAGGACAAAGAACCCACGGTGCCCAGATGCAGGCATACAGATGTTATTTATCACAGTATTTCTATTACACTTGCTCTTGGCAAATGCTAATCTTACCTCTCTCCATGTTAACAAGTGGGCTTCCGTAGTTCATTAGACTTTCATGTTTCTGCTTGTGACTTCTGGAGGACCAAGAGGGCACTGCAAAAGAAAATAAAACACCCTTTACATTCTGGATATGTTTCTATCACTGTTTGAACAGCCTACAATGAAGCCACAGCTACACAGCAGCCAGTTTTCCAGGGTACTGCTCCCGCTCCAGTTGACCCGCTGGACCTCCCAGGCAAAAGGACAAGTACTTCTGTTTCCATAAAGTCCATAAAAATCACACAACAAAAGGCAGAAGGACAAAACTGACTCATAAAAGCAGCAGTCTGTAACAAAAGCAGTGAAGTCAGCAGCTAGGTGTTTCACTTATGGTATTCCACTTGCAAAAGTTCCAGATGAGTACCTGCTGAAGAGCAGAGGTTGTACTTTATTTCTATTTGAAGTGGTAATAGCCAGACTTCTGTTGCAATTCCAAAAACAGTGAAAAAAGTCTAGGGGGTTGTTACGTTTTATTCAGTTTCCAATTTCAGGCCTAACAGAAAACAAAATGGAAATTATTACAAGTACTAGGACTTAAAAACAGAAATCTGGAAGAACATAAAATGTTATGCTCAGGTTGCCTATTGCTTTTTCAGAATAAGCTATACATGAAAACATCCCTTTTTTTTCCCCAATGAAGAAAAGATGTATCTTATAACCTCTACAGCAAGCCATAAAGCCAAAGCACATCTGATTCCTCTGCATAGAAAATGTTCTTTAAAAATTCACTTTTGGGAGTATAAATATTTAATTGTCTCTAGCATGTCTTAGAATCTCTGAATTACTCAGAACAGTAGCAAGAATAAACAAAATGCAACCTGAGCTATTTTAGTAAGGAATACCTTATGGAAAAACTCTTACAATCTTGTGCTCTTTCAGTATATTTAGATTGATAAAAAAATATTTGGATGTCTGAATCTTGTAAGCAACTCCAACTCGTAACAACATTAGTAGAGAGGGAGACAATGAGCGCTCCTTTAATTATCTGAATGACTACAAGGTTTTGATACACATGTTAATAAAAATCATTTATTCAGCCAGGATTTTGATAGAATAAACAGCTGCTCATCACCACATAACATGGCATACAATAAGGAAACAAAGTGTAAGTAGCAGGAGAAAAGGTGCCTACGTCTTTATCAAAAACCTCCTCAGATTGTTAGCGATAAGTAATGAACTCACAAACTGCCTCAGTCCGAAGCCATACGACAGGAAGACACATTACAGAACAGGTTCAGATGGATGCCACACTTCTTTTGTGCTGAATAAATGGGACAGGTAGGAAAGTTTGACTAGATAAAGAGCATAGTTTTGACTCATCTCACACCTAGTCAAACTCCAAGCAGCACTGTAAGCCCTCCTCAGATTAACTGGAGTTAAGTTTTCATGAATAATTCAGCCAGCCTTACAGGCGCCAGTGCTTGATTGGTTTGTATGCATATTCTGAATCGAATAATGAGGGAAATTCACTCTAATCTCTGTCTGGTAAGGCAGAGTGCCACATAGCTTGTTTCTCTTGCTCCAAGCATTGGACAACTGGTTACACAGTACAGATTTATTAGATTATTTGAGTGAACACTGACTGATCACTGGGGACTGCTAACTATAAAGCGTACATAGCCCAGATTTTAATACATAATTATTAGTAAGAGCAATTTGAAACTGGAAATGAAACTGGAAATGAAACTGGAAATGAAACTGGAAATGAAACTGGAAATGAAACTGGAAATGAAACATATCTAGAGTAATTATTTGAAGAAACTGCACAGTTAGTAAGACATTTTATACAGTTTAATGATTAGCAATTAATTTATATAATCACACTGCCAGTAAGACACATGTAAAGCATTTACTAGTGGTATGTGTTCCAAGAGTTGATCTAATCATAATAACCATTTTTACTTTCTACATAGCAAAAAATGATTTGATTAAATCTTTCCAGTGATCCCCAGTGGGTATGACTAAGAGGTACAAGTAGTGGCAAGGGCTAGCTTTGAAAGACAGAATTTAAGCACTGACAAGTAGGAAGATGCACACAGTGTCCACATCACACATGGCTACAGTTAACAGGGCTGCTCATACTCCTACTATAGACAGTAATTTTCAATGAATTTACTCCAGATAAAAACATGAAATTGTGGAAAACCCTGCTACACAGAGCTTGTTGGAATGACTGTAGTTGTGTGAAAGGACAGACTAGAAACAGTCCTGCTTCTCAGAAATATTCTTTCAAGAATTTATGATGAAAAATAAACTCTCCATTACTTTTCAGCATTTGCTACCCTAAGTAATTATGATGATGATGATGATTTACTTCAAACGATGTCCCTCTAGTTTGGGCACAACTATTAAGAAAAATAGACTACCTGCAACATTTTAAAGCTCTCATTTAAAACATGATATTCCAGATGTTCTAGCTCTCTATGCCTCGGGGTTATTGTTGAGGTGCTTTTTCAGAACAAATCTGTAAATCATTTTAGTTGAGTAGAATTAGATATATAAAAGAACCACACACCCACTCCCTCAAACCTGACACTCAAATTCTTTTTCCTCAGCCATGATCATTTGATTTTTCTGCACAGGCTGTTATCTTTCTAGCAGCAGCAGCAAGCCAGTTTAAATGGTGAATCATTTTACACTGATCCCCAGGCACCGCTAATCATGGTAATCTAATCTGTTCAAATTAACCCACATGCCACAGTTCCACAGACAATTAACCCTTGTATTTCAGTGGGTTCTGCAAATCAAATCTCAGCCACATTACCATAATCCTCAGCATGCTATGTAGATTGCTTCTGCGTGTTCCTAATTGTTCACAAAAGGTTTTCTCTTACATGGTTCCTGCCAACACTCAAACAGTGTCTGGGTAAAATTCAGAGAAAAACAGCAACAACAAAACCAATCCGTCAGCTCCACAGTTCCCAGCATCACACAGAAAATCCCATTTCTCTTTATTTCTGCAGCATTTGCTGCATCTGAATCAATGAAAGCAGATTGCCTTCTCTGCATCAGCTACTGCAGAGGTTCCAAGGGCTGTTCCTTTAGGGTTCTGGTTTTTAGCCCCAGTAGTACCTCCCAGGACAGCAGTGAGCCTTCACACCTCAGAGGGCATCTCCCACTGCCCTTTGCAAGGCAGGGAGGAGTTCATCACAGGAGCTGGCATTCACTTTGCTCCTGAAGTGGGATGCTGAGGGCAGCTGGGAGAGCCCAGCACATCCACACTGCTGGAGTAAGGGCAGGTGCTCCTCTAAACAGAGGTCTCAGAGCTGGGAGCTGAAGGCAAGATCAGAAACCAGATGTTTTACAGGCACACAGATAGGCTTTGAAGTGGTTTGTGTAGCCTTTAGGCTGGGGGTTTTCCCTGAAAACGCTGCCTACCTCATTGTTTTTCCGTCCAGGTCAGCTCCATAAGCAGAGAGGGGAAGCAGACTGGGGTTTGATTTGGACAGCCAGGCTGGGATATAGGGATGCGTTTTTCTAGAGCAGTGTTACATGGTTGAGGAGAAACTGCTGTCACCATAGCTACTTTGGGAGTTGTTCTAACACTGCTTGTGCTTCATGGCCTATTAGGGGGCAGTTTCAAAACATTTTAGAACTGACCTGAAAAAAAGACTATTAAACTTCTTGACAAGTAATTTGGTTTTCATAGAGCTCAGGCAGTTAAAATTCACATCTCTGTATCTACTGCTCATGAAGGGTTGCATCTTTGTCCAAGACAGGATGAAATAAGAAAAAAGTGTATTTCTTCCAGAGCAAAGTCAGACAGAAACACTTGTGTCCTGTGTGATAGCTCTCTGGTTTAAATGCATCATGCACATAGAAATCTGAAAAGAAAAACAAACAAACAAAAGGAAAAGAAAGGGAAAAAGCAAAAGGAAAAAAAAACAAACAAACAAACCAACACCCTGAAATGTCCTATGGATTGTTCTCCTGAGTCCAGACCAAGCTGGCAGTCAGAGAATTTCCCAGCAGAGAGATAACAGAGAGCGGAAGAGCACACCACAGACAGCAGGGATCCATGGAATGAGGGCTCAAAGACATCTTTGCAGTATATAATGAAATTAATATTGATCATCCTTGGTGCTCTAGAGCATTCTGATGAGCTCATTATAGCTGCCTGTAGAGCATCCCAGCCAAGGAGTGGGATAGGGGGAATCGCTTTGACTATCTGAGTGATCCTCAGGTATTGATTTAACGCAGAAGTAGATGCAAAGTTGATAGTAGTTAGTGACGGTTGGAGATTTTATGATGGATATGTGAGCCCTGTGAAACACAGAAGACTGTGGGCTAATTATAAATAGCTCACAAGATAAAAACAAAAGTAGCTGCCACAAATCCGGTAGCAATAACTTAACTTTTTTTTCTGTTTGTTGCCCAATAATTGTCTTGGATTTGTCAAATTTAAAGACTGAATTTCTTTAATGTTAAAAGGGCACAAAGATTTAAAAGGTTAAAATCTATTTCTTGATTAGATAAGCAAAGCCTGAAGAATCAGGATTTTAGTAACTAGTTCCAAAACTGTATTTACTATCAGATTGTTATTTGCAAATAATAAGCACATTACATAAGCACACTTGGATCTGTAAATGTTCCTTTACCAACCTGAAGCAGGACTCACAACTTTCATAGAATCAGTCAGGGTTGGAAAGGACCGCAAGGCTCATCTAGTTCAACCCCCTCTGCCACGGGCAGGGACACCCTCCCCTAGAGCAGGCTGGCCAGAGCCTCATCCAGCCTGCCCTTAAACACCTCTTTCTCACACTACAAGACAGTGACAACTTCACCATTCAGTTAAAAAACTCTAATGTAGACTAAGACCTGCATTCACTGGGAACAGTACATTTAGAATGTGGAAGCTGCTAGAAGCAAATTGAGGAATGCCTTTTATTATAGCTTAGAGTGGCTGTGATGCTTTTCTGTAACATATAATTAAGGATGGATGGAGGAAAAAAAGAATAAATCAGATTTCAACAACCATTTATTGTGTTGTACTTTCAGAGCCCAACAAAACAATTATCTCTGCCCTGCCCCAAGTACCCTCAAAGTCCTCATTAGTTGATAGTAAATAATCAGAATACTGTTTAGACTACAAAGTACTTATCAACATATTCCAAATATTTTTAATGTAAGATATTATTTGAAGATCGTGGTATAGTGGTTAAGTCCTTTGATGATTTTTCCATCTGACAGTGCTGCTGCATGCTTTGTCAGCTAAAACAGAACTCAGTTTCATGCTGACATGAACAGATTGAAATAGCAAATATTTTCAACTAGTCTGAGTACTCAGAAGTGCAGGTTCCTGCCTTGCTGTCCATTCATAGTCCTTCTTTTTTAGAAGCATTTACCATTTGGCAGTATACGGAGTGGGTTTATGTTGTCTTGCTGAGAGTTTTAAGAAATCTCCCTGTAGGCAACAGTGGATTGCATGCACAGAAGGGCTTAGACACTTCAGGAGATCTGGAAGTTTAGTTGCCTGCTCCGCATTTAGCTGGAGAAGATAAAACAGTTCAAATTCTCTTGCTAAAAGCAAGCAGCAATGGGACAAGACATGGAAGCAATGCAATAGTGTCAGTATCACTTTCCAGTCACACCACATTTTACATTGAACTTGTACAAGCTGACCTTCTAGGTCCCAATGCATAAAATTACATTAAAACCTCTTCTGTCTTTCAATCCAAAAGACACATTCACTTGCTTCTCCATCAGGGACAGTTACTTAATCCTTTCGTTAAAGATTTTCCTGCCAAATTCTTACAGTACACTTCCTTTTAATCCCCTGCTATTTGTCCTCCCCAAAGACCCAACAGCCAGGATCAAATGAAGCTTTTTTAATACTCTCTACCGCACAACTTGTGACTTACAAAGGACAGCAGTGCAGTTTATAGCACATTAAGTTTAACCAGACTTTATGTGGAAGGAATTACACCCCACTAGCATGCTATTACATGCTCTAAATCTGATGTAAAATACCAAGTGATACAGTTACCATGGTCAGTCATCAAACTCAAAGCACAACAGTCAGAAATCTTTTGAGCAATGTCACAACCTTTGAGTCTGGAAACAAAGAGAAATGAAGCACTACAAATACAAAGCATCTGTGCAACTCTCGGGATGACCTTTAAGAGCCTTTAGATCTCAGCAAAATTTCCACACCCCCTCAAGATGTCTGAATGCAAAGTGTTTTGCATACTGCATGGAAAAATGTGTCTTTGCTTACAGGGAGGTCTATATGATCTGATTCCCAGGGCCATAATGAAATGGTCAAGTGTTTTATGCCATTGCATGAGGAAACTTTCCTCTGTCTCAGGAACGTTCTGAACTATTTCTGCAATATTTAAATAGCAGAGTATGAGCAGAACCAATTCTATAACACAGAGTTATGGGTTGAGGGGCATGAAATTGTCGCAACCACACAAACAAATCCCACAGGTAGGTCTCAAGTGCTGCTGCAGCTATATCTCTAATGACCCCCCGAGCACAGCTGTAACAGAGCTCTTCAGTTTCCCTCTTGTTTTACTGGAAGGATTGCTTTAGTCTAGCCCCAATATCTAGCTGGACTCTATGCCGTAAAAACCCACCGAAAAAAACTGTCCCCCTGTAAAGTCTGCAATCTGAAATTGAAGTCAAGAAATAAATAAGCATTAGAAAGCACCTGGAAAGAGGATGGCAGTGGTGACAGCGACGGGATGCGGCCTCAAAGGACAAGCCATTGACACAGCTTCTTTTGGATAAATCACCAGAGACTTGTGGGAAAGGATTTGAAAGGTGATTAAATCACCTTGCAGATATGTAAAAAAGATCGTGGTGGAAACAGTACACATTTTTTTCCAACAATTAGTAAGGGATGAGGAAGAGTGGTGTCACAGGAACACTGGAGCTGGAACTGACGTTTTAATGCTAACTAAAATAGAGCTAAGCCAAAAAGTCCTGAAGTGGTGCAGACAAGACCCTCTTGAAACGTGGTAACAAGAGGGAGCCAGTTTAAAAGAGCATGGAGGAGAACAGGAGATTAAATACAATCACTAACAGAGAACCAAAAAGTACCTCAGAGGATGGGGCTGGCTATCTCCTGATACAGACTGGAGAGGATAAGCAAACAGAAAGCTCTGCTTACTCTTTCCCCACAGAGGTAGCACAGACTAGATGAGGAACTTTACCCTCACAGAAAATGTGACCTTGTATTTGTCTGAGAGTAACTTTTCATTCATATTGAAACTGGTAAATTAACATTAAAAATGCAAAAGGAAAGGTTGTAAAGTCTGCCTTTGGGATCATTTATTTTTAATCATTCTTTTTAAATAGCCAAACAAAAGCAAAAACAAACTCTGTCATACTCTCTGCTTGAGATGAGGAGCTGCATAAAACCAGCTGCTTCTCAGAGTCAGGAACACAGACACTATAAACAGACCCCAGAACCTGACTGGGAGTTTTGCTTGTGTAGAGCCATTGCTCCAATGAGTGTGAG
>VWYK01161186.1:0-12513 GCA_013399775.1 Semnornis frantzii | reverse complement strand
ATATATATATATATATGTGTTTACCTTTGTGTCATGATTTTGTAGGCATCTGGAAGGAAGCATTCTGTGTTCTCCATCTGGAAAGGGTCTGCATCACAAATCTTGTCATCTGTCCGTCCATAGTTAGCACTTTCTATCATAATAACATCACTCCCTGGACACCGGAGATCAATGGAGTAGCCTTCACAGGAGAGCTCTCTCCTAACCAAACCGAATGGTAATGCTGCTCGGCTGAAACCTAAAACCAAAATCCAGAAAGAGAGTGGGATTAGCATTAAAAGATACATTACATTGGACTATTTTTTACTGTCACTCTCGCCACTATGCTAAAGTAAGTGCACCTTTAAACCAGGTTTGACCTGGTAGCATGTCAAGTGAAGGATCTTTAATGAAACTGTCACATCCCAACACCACTGCACTGTTGTGTCCTTAATATGGAAAAGGAGAAAAATCTTCTTTAATTGTTCTCATCCTTGCCAGGGCACACAAGGATGCCTGTGTGCATGGCTACATAACATATTCCCATTCCCATCTCATTTCTCTCTGGTTTAGTCCTCCCTTCTTTGGGTTATGCCTCAAAGTAGGAAGCAGCAAATGCAGAAGTGACTTTAGTAAAACCCCCCAAAAAATGTATTAAAAAATCCACAAAGCCATAGTTTCAATTCTGTCCTTCCTGATTTGTATTTTACTTTATCCAGGAAGAGTTGGTTTCCTTTGCTTAGCTATTTTATGTCCCAAGAATGCACATGTTTGCGCCACTATATCTAAAATACATGCTGATACTTTACCGAGTTGAACTTCAGTGTTCCTGTATTTTTTACATAAATTAAACCACAGACTACCAAGCCCAGGGAAGTGACTATGTCATTTAAAAGATGTACAGATACTGTGCTTTGGGACATGGTTTCGAAGTGGAATTGGCAGTGCTAGATTTACAGACTCCATCTTAATATACATGTAATACATAAATGATCAGTACCACAGATGATCCATGAGTACTGCACAGAATCTATTTTCCCTCCCCACAATGGTATGTATGTTCCACAGAACTCTTATTTTTAACATGTTTTTTCCACATAAGAGAATTCCTTAAAAAACAAAACAAAACAAAACAAAACAAAAAAAAAACTACTCTAGTGAAGGGGTATGAAAAGCTTTAGAAACAAAACAATAGTTCGGATATTCATCCACGTTTAGCCTTTTAGAGACATTTAGTTGCACTGTTAAATACTGTTAAATTCTTTAAAACAATAAATCCCTTCTAAATTGTCAGCAAAATTACAGGTATTTTGTATTTTTTTTAAAAAGTCATCCTAATACATTAGCACAAGGCCATTAATATTTCAGTGCAGGTTGCTGGAAACAAGCTGTGACAACAAAGAGAAGTAACTATTAATTATGGAAAATTGGAACTCTACAGTGTTTTGAAGGCACAGAAATCTTTCTTTAAAAGTATGGTGCATTAGAAGAGGGAAGGAAGCAAAGATCTAAAAAAGATCAAGAACAACTTGAGATAACCCCTTGATAGTAAATTTTCACACAAACCAGGGGCTGTCACTTTTTCTACTGAATTAATGATCAGTAGATTAAAACTCCTCCTGCAAGAAGATGATTATCTGTTAGGACTGCAAAAAAGAGCTGTTGGTAATGATCACACCAGTGGCAGGATGCGGTTCCCCGGCAGCCAGAATCCATTTTCCCATCTGCCACTCACTACCTGCACACCTCTGCCTTTTCCTTTTCATCAGAACCTGCTTTTGACCAACTTCTGCAGTAAACTAATGCAAGGGGTTGGTCTGCCTCTAACCTCTGTCTATTGCAGAAGAATTCATGAGGTCTCAAGAGGACCAGATCTTTGTCTGGGTGGGAATTCACACTGGCACAATGGGAAAGGGAAGGATAGAGTGTAGCAACTGGGTGTGCCTTTACATTTTGTGGAAACATACTATATGAAGCCAGTACTGTTACTCTTCCAAAATGTTTCAGCACTTGTTAATACGGAAAAGAAGCCTATTGCTGTGGAAAGCACCACAGCTCCATCTTAGATTCACTCCTGGTCATTTGTTGGCCTGCAAATACCATGCATAATAGCAGACACTATTATTAGAGGATTGCTGAATTATCATGAGCTGGAAGTTGAAAAAGCTAAACCACGAATCCATCACATTAACACCCTACATGTTCCTCCTATGCAGAAAATTAATACAACAAAGACAGAAGTTGCTCACAGCTCAGTGAGGGCGTGAAATGGGCACAGAGAAGAGTATGCACAAAGCCCCCACCACACATGCATACAGCATCTCCTTTGATTAATTAACATCACGACAGCCGCAGTGGGACCAAATATAATACTGCTAGTGACTGTCACTTCTACATCCTACTGCTCCTGTCAAATTTGATGCCATCCACACAATGCTCATCGCTCCAGCTGCCGGTGATGTGGTGCCCATATCTCCAGCACTCACTCAGACTTCCTCCAGCATGTGGGACTGCCACGACCTGGCTGGAGGCCTGGCCACTTCTCCCAAAAAAACTTTTTGAGTTTCCATGAGTAGGGAGGGAACAAGGCTTTGGCTGTCCAAAGGGAATTTTTGCAGATGGGCGGTTCGGAAGGGGGACTGTTGGTTGGCTACACGTGCAGTGTGAGTGCAGCAGCAGGTAAGAGGTATGGATCATTACAGAGTCAGGAATGACAAATCCATGCTTAGCTACCTGTGACAGGCACTGAACTCTTAACTGTGGATCCTGAAGCAGAGTCTCCAATTCTGCTGAGAAATACCTCAAATTCAAACACAAGACCTCTGCAGTTTGCTACAGAGATCAGTTGCCTGCAAATCTTATTTTATCATCTATAGCAACTGCTGTAAGTACTATGAATGTGTTTTATCTTGCCATTTTACCCCCTGCAGGCATCCAGAAGTTCTTTATTAGGACCAACATTAAAAATACTAGAGCAAGGTTATATCACAGGCAACAGAGGACACACCTGAGATTGCACCGTAGGTATTACATTGCAAAAGCAGCAAGCAATAAAGAAAACCAATGTACCATGTGGCAGATGAGGATACTCCTCTAAGGAATGTCTACGTTGCAGAAAAAAATTAACAAAATAAAATAAATAAATTTGAAGTCCTCTAACAAAGCTGCTGTGATCTTTATGCTGAATCTTTGTTTGTAATTTTTTTCCTATCAACAAAAAAGTAAGCGTATCAACAAGAAAAGTGTAATTCAATCCATCTTGCAACCCTGACAATCGAAGAAAGAACTTGTGGGAGGCCCTGAGAGCAAAAAAATCAATATTGCAGCTTTGTGCTGTGCAAATGTGAATACTGCCAAATAGCAGTGCTTAGGGTAAAATGAACTGTTTTGCTGCATTTTCTCCTCTCTGAACAAATGATTTTGAAATGACAGATTTTTTTTGAGCTTTAACACGTCAAGCAATAACTCCCGGTGCTTTAGGCAAGTGATTGGAATAAATACCTCTTGGCAACAGGTGCAATGACTTAGGACTGAAATTCATTTACATTCAGCAGTTAATTGATGATAAACAGATGCACTGCCACAAGATGAAAGTTTGAAGGACCAGCATCTGAATGCTACTGCCTGCTTCTGCATCATTCCAGAGCTTTTCAGACGTATGTAGCTTTGTCAATAATTACTGTTGTCACCAGTAGCTTTGTATCTCCAATGCAATTCCTCGTGTATAATTTCAATACTGTATTCTCTAACCAACCTGTATTCAACTTGTTGCTTGTTTTACTGTACTTTGCATAAACCTATTTTCTTTGGCTGTCCTCCTGCAGTTGAAATCACTCTTGCCAGTCCTCTTGCTAATTGCTTCAAGGCGAACCGTGCCATGGATGACATGCTCCTGCTGTCTGCCGCCCAAGAATGCGAAGTGCTTACCGACTGCAAAGACCTTTCTGGTCCCCGGGCTGGAACTTCCAGCACAACGTAAACATTAACTCAAGTGAGCGTCTATTACCAAATGCAACATATGCTGTCTCTGACTCATTTGCCTTTGTATGTATTAACCAGTGTTGTGGGTGTTGGCTTTTTTTTTCCTGTTTTCAAGAAATGAGAGAAGATTAATACCTAATGATAAAAAACTGTGGTTTCTGTCCTACTGACCAGTTTGATTATAGAAAAGCTTCCTGGCAAACATGTTTCCTGCGTGTTTTATCTGCCCACAAATTAGCTGAGTGCAGACTCCTCATTGAAAGAAAAAAATGAAAGGATTTGCAAAATCACATTTCAAAGGAAAGGTGGAGATTTTTAAGTAATACACATTCTTTAAGGCTTTACTGATTAATCCGTGTAGAAAAACGCACTAATAAGTCTAAATGAAACAACACTAACAAAAATCTCTCCTCTTATACTTTAGCCTACAGAAAAATGAACCATCTTTCAGAAGTACGTTGCATCCATAGTTGGCTAAAGTGGTCTTACATAAGTTTGCAATGCCTTATTTACCACTGTACTGTCTTGGTTCCTTCATAAAATGATTTGCCTTTAGAAAGATAACCTACATTTGTCAAAGTGCAAAGATAAGTTAATAATTCACAGCATCCTGCCCACTAGCATACCATCTTTTGAGCTGTCAATAATAAGAAACTGTGCTAAGTTTGGCAGATAAAAGAAAAAAGACGCCACCACACTTGAATGTTCACCCCATACAGAGGAAAAATAGGGGAATGTAAACAGGCTAACATCAGTAGTCCTCAACATCAGAAGCAAGGAGCCTTTGATTAAAACTTAAAGCACAGAGAAAGTCAACATGGAAATATAAAATTATTTCAAAGAATGCAGATACCAAAAGAACTGAAAATCCAAAACAAATCTTTGCAGAAATAAATATATATCTCTGTGAGCAAAGAAATATTGTTTCTTGTGTTATTTGGCTCCAACAGAAAGGTCTTTTCAAAAGAGCACATCTTTTCAAACAGAATGTTTACAGTTGTCTCTCACAGTCTCTTTTATTTTACCAAATCATGCAACATGATGATTCATGTTCTACACAACATAAAGTAATGCATCTTGGGCAGCATTTCAGTAATATACATTTCACAAATACAAAGCCCGATGAAAACAGTGCTAAGAATCCTCTTCCATTGAAGTATGTATGTGTGTGGGTATGGAGGGTGCACAGAAACAGCTGAACATAGTCCACCATCTGAAAATCATGCTAATGCTCAACATGGGCTTTGCAGAGCTTTTATAATGCTGCAGGAAAGCCTCAGTATTCTGCAATTTCTAAAGAATCCATGAACTCTGTCAAGGAATACTTTTCTCCCTGTCTCTCAGCACTGTATATATTTCACACAGACAAGCATGTTATTTTGTTAAACAGCTTTTAAATTACCCAATCCTGGTCAACAGATCACTACCAACTACTACAAAGATAAAGGCAATTCAAATGACAACTGTGCTTTCTAATTCTGTCTTTGAAGGAAAAAAGTAATTCTGGCAAGCATGTCTATTAAAAGATTACGCTGGCACAGTAAGAGCTTCTGACACTGCACAGAGGTCTGGAGTTCACAGCACTCAGCTCTTCTTTCAGGGAAAACCAGCAGCCAGTGTGCAGTCAACCCATGCTGTAGCCCAGTAGACAAAAAACTCCACTGCTCAGCTGAGGTAAAACTAGGCAGGAAACGATCATTTAAAAAAACAGTTCTCCTATAGCTGTATTGTTTTGCCATTTTAGGTACATATTCATTATTTTCACTTAAGATGCTGAGAGGGGAGATCTACAGAGAGGGATTATTTCTTGAAGGAAACCTATTTCCTTGTAAGAGGTATCTTCCTCAATTTTTTTTTTTACTCATTCATAAAAAAGGTATTAACTCAAAACAAGGTACATGAAAATATGTTCATTATTTGAACTTTGTAACAAAGAGGCTGGAAGTCCTGAGGAACAGACTAGACCATTTAAACTGCACTGAACCAAGGCAACTTTTCCATTGAATGTATTAGCTGTGAGGAGAGATTTTTAATGTTGGTTTCTATAATACCATTTCTCAGACATACCCTTTCCTATTTTAATTACTTCACTAAAATCTGTAAGACTGTCTCTTACAAAATAGAAATATGAACTGCTATAAACAAAAGCTTTTAAAAGTATTAACTAATGATGGCTTTTAAAAAATATGTAATTTTCTTAGATTGCGATTTAGTCTTTAAAAAAATAAAAATCAGAAGTTTTTGTCAAATTTTTTTTCATGATTCAGTGTGAGTAGCAGAATTACAACCATAAGTAATTTTCTGTAATTATATACTTAATATTCGGTGTACATAAACATGAAGCACAGCACATCCGATTAATGAAATACAGGACAGAAGCCTGAGTCACACTCTGACTCACACTAGGATGGGTCTTACCTTTCAGGCTTAATGAAACTTAGTACAATTTTCCTTCTACATTTTTCAGTCTCCATGCAATTCTCCAAAATATCCCTGTGAGGCTCTCTTCAGCAAAAAAAGAATCAGGGATTACCTGCCTTCTGCACCTTGTTGAATGATTCAGCAAAACCACAAAACCTGAAGAGAGCAGCAGCATCTCAGTCTTTTAATCTTTTAATGTAACAGCGCTGATCCTTCCCATGACTGGCTGGCAAGGATCTCATTTTAATTCCCATAAACAGGTCTCACCCCTCATTCAGAAGGGCGAGAAGGTAGAATGGTTAAGGAATTTCTTGGATTGTGTTTCCGTTGGGGGTTGTCTTTTTTTTTTTTTTTTGGTTGTTTGTTGGGTTTTTGGTTTGTTTTTTGTTTTAATACCAGGACACAGAAGAGTGCTGTATTGACAGACCTGTAGATTGAAGTCTTTCAATCATTTGCAACAAGAATAGTCTAGACAGAAGCCATGCACACATCCCTGCATTAGCCCCTCATGTCTCAACCCTATTTTGAAGGAATCACCACTCTGGGAAAAGAGATAGTTCTGTCTTCATGCCCATTTAATCCTTCACCTCCCTGCTGAGGCTGCCACAAGTGTGCTAATTAATGCTAAACTGTAAAAACGGGCTTCTGCACTTTGAATCCAGCCATGCTGAAACTGGATAGAAACCACTAATTCCTTTCATTAAAGTCACCAAACCAGAGCCTGGTTCCCAGCAGCACTTTAGCAATGCTACATATGGCAGATGGATGCCATGTGATCTAAACATGAAAGTCTAAATATCTAGTGCAAAAATCTGCATATTGTTCAGTTCTCACTTGGAATCAAATTTTATTCTTGCATGCATGCACCTTTCCCATCCCTTTCAGTGAGAGCTGTATGCATGAGAGTAAAACTGCCCTCTTGATCTAAAATTACCCCAGTTTGAAACAGTATTCATCTGTCAATGATACTTCTTTGCTTCTGCCAGCCAGATGTCTGTTCTCAGGCTGCAAGAATCTCCTTCCTTTTTTCCTTCACATCATACACACTTGATTCTCTGCCAGCTCGCAAAAAGCACTCTACCCTTTCCTTTCTTGCCATTAAATACATGCATCTTCAACATTTCCAAGGCAAGTAAGTCCCACGGTCTCTGTAAATTCACCTTCGGAAGCTTATCTCCAGTTTACTGACTGTGAACTCTCTGAGCACACCACCTGTCAGGAAGGAGAAGCTTCTGAATCAGAAGCAATCTCCAAAACAGGGAGGTAAGACACACAAAGGCTAATGTGTCAGAAATGTTGTGTCAACAGGATTTCCCGTTGAATTGTTACCTCTGCACAGGATACTGGCAGTAGAGTTAAAATAAATATTCTTCTATTTTCTATAAAAATGTATTTTGACAACAACTTACATTTCCAGTTATCTCAATCATTTTGATTGGAAACCATGCATCGAGAAGAGACAGACGAAGAGGAATAAATGTGAATTTCCATCAGCAGTATTCAGAGTGAAGAGCTGACAAAAGAAAGGCACTTTTCTTCCCATCTTTAAGAAACCCAAAGCTTTGTCACCTCAGAGGCTGATAGAAACCACACAGTGATGTACCACTTATTTGGGAATATGTGCACTGGTGGAAGTTAAATCATACCAAAAGCTGACATGTTGAGTGCCGACAGTAACCCTAGGTCTTCTGTGCACATTGCCTTCTTAAAACAAGTCATACCCTAATCTGTTTAAGATAGCAAAACATTTCCTCTCACTAAAATGCAGAAACTGGACCCTGATAATTCTGACTCATTTTAAAGAAAACGTTATCCTGCAAATGTCAGAGGTTAAAATACCAAACACAGGCCTAATGGTAATGCTTAAAAAAAACCCCAACAAAACAAAACAACAGCCCACAAATTTAATTAAAAATATTGTACAATTGCTATAAAATGGTAGTATTTGAGACTGCAGTTGCAAAATTACGAAGAGGACACTTTCTTGTTTATGAACAGCATTACATATATACTAGAAATCTAATCAAGCAACAATGTACCCTTTTTATACGGTCTCTTGTTTTAATACAATGATAGTGTGGAGTCAATTGTCATAGCATAAAATAAGAGCGGAAAAAAAATGTTGTTAATTTTAGTTATGGAAAGCCACTTAGGGCTTTTGAGTATGAAAATAACAGAGGAATCTCCCACCTCATTCAATATAGATCTAGAAAGCTTTTGAGGACTCAGGAGTAGAAAGAACCCTTGGAAACACAAGACTCAAGACTGCAAAGATGAAACTGGTAAACCAAAATACACAGTCATACCTTTTGAAAACGAGAAGAGCAATGTGATGAATGTACTTTAAGGTAAATGTGCTGTCACTTCAAATATTCCAGCAAATAGGTATGAGACAAGAGTAGCAAGCAATCTCGGAAAATGCCTGTCAGAGTGAAAGACTTCCTTCCTGACCTTACCTTTTACGAAGTATTTGTGGATTTCTAAAAGACTAGAGAGGAGAGGAATATACCATAAGCAGTTTTTACAACATAGTTATATTGCTTGCACATAGCAAGCAACTAAGAATTGTGGAATAATCCTATGCAGACACTTGACAGTAACCTCTGAATAATAAATTGCATGAAGAAAGGAAAGCTATGTAATTGTTTATTGATAAGCAGGTAATTTTGAGAGGCCTAAGGAATACATGCTGCTCCCTGAGCAGCAAGAGAGTAAGAATAGGATCAGAGGTATCATTTCCAAAGTAAATGAAGGAAATACACAACTCTGATACTCTGACAAACCACTGTTAATCACCTATAAAGGAAATGCATATTCATATGCCTAACTGAAAACACAAATGACAACGGAAAGAAAGTGATAAAATAGTTAAATTCCACTTGGACTCAAATTAAGGGCTAATGACTTTGAATTCTGGGTTATAATCCCAGAATCTGTGTACTCTCAAGTCACAATGTGGGTGCAAGAATGTTCTCAGCTTTTAGAGATTTAGCTAATGAGTGCTCAAATGAAATAAATGAAAAAATTGAGATCCCTGAAATCTCTTACTGAATACTAAGAAAGTAAAGAATTTTCCATAATTATGCAATAAGAGTTCCATAATCAATGTTATTTTCATTAGAAACTAACAAAAGGGATGAATACACACCATAAAAGAACACAGAAAGGAAAACTTCGCATTTGAAAATTACTTATATTTAGAAGCACACATCTAATAGCTGAAAGCCTGTGCTTACAAATTTGTTCATTGATCTTAATACAAGCAACAATGAAGTGAAGAACTCGGAAAGCTCCACACCAGGATAACAAATCATCCTTAGATAGATGCTCAAGTATAAGCTGAATAACTGCACTGTTGCTACTGATGTGGAAGGTCAAGTAGTTTCCTCAGTAATTAGTGTATTTTGCATAGTGCTTCACTGTAGCAGGTCACAGTTTTCCTTCAAAAAAAAAAATCTTTGTCGCTAAAGCACGTATTTGAGAGGGAAGCAGCTGTGAAGTATAAAAGATCTGATTGCTCCACTTTTTTCCACACCACCTAAACTGACACTTTCTTACCGAATGCGCCGTGTTTTCCTGATACATTATTTAGATGTACAAACAGGCGGGAGGCTTCTGAGAGTCAGAGAGGATGGCTCCTGACCTCGCCGCCGGGGCAGGAGGCGCACAGAGGCTACCAGGAGCCGCAGGTCCCGCCGGGCTGCCGCCGCCCCGCAGCTGCGAAGCCGCCAGCCGTGCCCGGACGACCCTAGCCCCCATCGGGCCCCTCCACTGCTGCTTCCGAGCGGCGAGTCTGGCTAACCGCGGACACTTCCAGAGCCAGCCCAAGCAGTCATTAAAGTGGCCGCTGCGGCAGAGTGAGCGAGGGTGGTGCTGTTGTCTGCGGGGCTGCCAAGGAGACAAGGCCAAGGTTAGGGGAGCCCGAATGAGGCAGGAAGGCGCAGCTGTTAAGGTAACGATTTAAACTAGGCATCCTGACACAATCCTTCTAGCAGCAGCTTTGGACTGCCTGAAAGGCAATTAAACTGCAGACCCTTTCTGCATTTCTTCGGGTACAAACGGTGACTTCAGCAACTCTGCGCTACCCCAAAGCAAGCTGAGCTCAGTGAAACGATTTTCTGCAACTTACACAACCCCACGCTATGACTGCTGTGTCTCTTCCACCTCTGAGACTGCTGACTTTGAAGTCGAGATCCTTACTAGGATTCAGTACTGTGTGGCCCATGTCATCTTCAAACATACAATAAAGACAATGCTTGAACTCCAAGGCCAGAAAGAAGGAAAAAAAAAAAACAACCACCACCTTTTTTCCCCCCACAACGTTATTTACGTACGCAAGCCTCTAGAAGGTTACAAGGGCAATTTATCAATCAAATGCAAAATACAGTCATAGTATTATTTCTCACCGAAATGCTGTCATCTCTGAAGGATGTGTTGAGATCTAACATTATACAACTCTGTGTATTAGCAGTTTTATAATATTTTATCTACTTGAAAATAATAAGAGAATTTTAGGTAAGCAGAATCTTAATTACCCCAATTAAGTTCTCATCCTGCATCACTAATATCACTGGGAGCTTTGTCATTAACCTCAATGAGTGCAGCATAGATTCCTTAGAATTTAACCTGGACGCTCAATATTCTTGTTCTAATGAAAAATGCATTAATGAGCTTCATTAGACTACTCCATTTTAAAGAAGCATCTTCAGTAGTCAGTTTCCCTCAACAGCCTAATGGGACACCGGTGCATTAGTAAGCTACGACTTGACATAGGAGCGTTCAGGTCACTCTAAGTCTTTTTATTGACTCAACGAGCTTCACATTCAAGCCACCAAGGAAAGAGCAACACCTATTGACTCACTTCAGCAACTCCCGGCGGTAAAGATGACAAAACGTGTATAAACTTCTGTAATTAAAACTGGGGTGGTACAGCTGAAAGACTATATGTAGTGGAATAAACACCATTAAAATAAAAATTCTTCCCTGTAATTAAAAAATTACACAAGTTTTCTGTATAGTCTACGCAGAGGATCCTCAACCCATTTCAATCAGCTGTTTGAAGTAGCTATCCTCTTGGTAATGGTAAAAAACATCTCAAGGATCAAAATACCCTCTTTGTTTACACAATAATGGCTGATAATAGCGCTAATAAAGGGGAAAAATCATGTGAATTGTCCAAGTAAGGTAAACTGGCGCTTAAGGATACTATTTTATCTTTCCCATAACGCTAAGGACAATTGAGAAGTATCACTTGCTGCAGTTCCTTGTCTCTGAAAAGCTTGGAGGAAGGGAAAAGTTGGAGGGTAGAATGGGAGGTGTTGAATACAGTTGTCCTTGCTAGTAAGTGCAGATTAACAAGTCATCACCCAACATAATATCCTTTGAATTTCAGTTAACTGCTGTCTGAGCAATCTGCCTAAAATTCCAAACACTAAGTGCCCAGCCTAATTTGTAGCTGGTTTAGAGCCACATTCATTTGAGACAGGTGTAACTGGTCTTAACAACAGTCAGAGGTTATTTAAATTTGGAAGGGAGGGGACTTATGGAAATCCCTTTCCCTAATTAAATCAGAGAATGAGAGTTTGAAGTGGTAAATAATAAATCACAAAGAATCCTCAATCTGGTTGTCAAGGAAACCAGTATGCCTCTGCCATAATTGCTGTGAGCCCAATCTTGCCCTTTTTGACATCAACCCTTATCATGCATTCTGGTCAGAGACTGAGAAAACAGCCTTTCTATTCCTCTCAGGCAACCCTGCAACTTCCCAGGCAGCTTCTTGAGCAGAGCCAGGGCACCACAGCACTCTGTACCATCAGCCTCCTGTGTCTGCTGATAGTCATAAAGTAGTGAGCTTCAGTATACTGCCATCGGCTCTTCCATCAGAAACGGGCTTGATGGTGACAGTGGAAGCAGCTGTGTTTAGTAGAAAGGCATTTCTAATTTACCATTGCTAACATCTTGTGCCTGGTTATCCCAACCTGTTACAAGTTCCAGAAATTTCTAGTTCCCCTGTACTCCCAATTCCCCTGAGCACACTCTCCTGGAAGAAGTAACAGCCGTTCACTTTACTCATGGACATGTAAGATGCCTATGAAAGACATGAATAGGGAGGGGGAAGTACAAAACAAATCC
>VWYK01160370.1:0-11215 GCA_013399775.1 Semnornis frantzii | reverse complement strand
TACCTCACAACTTAGCAAGGCTTTTAACTCTTTATGTGTATTTTTTATTGTAAACAAATCATCCGAAGTGATACCTAGCAACCAAACCCAAACAGATCTCTGGCCTACAGATACCTTACAAAACTTTGGGGATAACGAGAGATGCTGCCATTGCCCTCTTACATCTTCAACCCAAAAGTACTTTGTGGTTCTCTCTGTGCGCCTAATGACATGAAGTAATGAAGCTAACTGATTACTATCTGTAAGGGTTCACTATGCTAAAAGGCCAATCCATAACAACTATACAGTCAGAATCCTTAATGTATCCTAACACAGAGGAACAAATAAATACATAATACCAAGAGACCACTGCTGCTCTCAAACCTGCTGTCAGTCAGCATTTCTCAACTGCTTTCAATCAAAATCAGGTTAGTTTAGATGGTTGAAATAGACCTTTGTTAATGCAGTTATCTAGGCTTACATAGGTCAGGGAGAACTTCTAAGTATTTCCTCTGGCAGATGTGAAGGGACAGTCTTCCTGGGAAGATCAGAACTTGCTCCACAGTGGTTTTAATGCTGTTCGTGAGAGTTTGTTTATTCTAGTGACTGGAGTTACACTTTTGTCCTGCAATCGCAAACACAGTAATGTTCCTGCTTTTGGGCTTCAATTCATGTGCACAAATGGTACAGCTAACAGTAGCTTTGCTTGCAGCTGTTCACCCTCATCTCCGGCTCACAGACAGATAAACCTCCATGTTTATCTGCGCTATTTTAGAGTAAGCAGTTGAACTGGGCTTTAAGGAAAAAAATTATGATTGTAAACAGTAGGCACTGATCTGGGTCTCTTTTAGAGATTCCTCAAAACAAGAATTTTTAAGCACAATTTTACAGCTGCTACCAAACTCAAAATCTGAAATATTTACCTTGAAACATTCTGTGAAACTCCTAGTGCTCTGGCACTCAACATCAATGCACTTCCAGGTAAGTTGAGACTTGAGTCCCAGAATGAACAAAGAAGGACATATACAAGAAGTCTTATTCATAGCCCAGAATAATTCAAGTAAGAGATACAATGCAGTAACTGACTGCATGCATCCTTAGAGACTGCACTTAAAAATTCTCCAAGAACTCCGGAATTACTTAATGGTATTTTTTTACAAACTGTACTGCCTACGTGAAGCACAAGTTATGTAATTTTATCCAAAAATATTCCTCAGACTAAAAGAATTTAATCAGAAAATGATTGTCCAGCACTGATATAAAAAACTACTCATCTGGCACATAAAGCCTATTCATCCTGCATGACCTAAGACAACCCAGGAAGACCACAGACATCTTCCAGGCTTAGCTGCTGTGCGAGACTACCACTCCCACCTGTTCAGGTCAGCATCTGTGATGCTGCTTCACCACTGAGCAACATCAATATTCCTTAATTCACTCAAACATAAAGAGAGATTAATCCAGAACAATTTAACTCAAGAGTAATTCAAATCCCTCTTCAGAGTTGGCACTATCTGTGCAATGTCTGCTACTTCACTTCACCTTGTGAAGCAGGCATCACTACATGCCCTGTCAACTCCCCAGCCAAAGCATTCTGTATAGTGAAGCAGACAGAGAAATACATGCTGATAAAAATTACTCCAGCAAAAAGAACTACTTCAAGTGGATCAGTTTCTACATCTAACCCAGGAGATAGCAACACGAATATTCATACGGGTATAAAAGAGTAGTGAAGCAGTCCCCTGGGAACTGCTTAGGATGGCTTTAACAGCACCCCTGCAAATGTGCTGAATCTGAGCTTCAACTGCCTCTGATTTTGCCTCACATAAATTGCTCTGTTGTCACAGGAATTACGGCAACTCTGTGCAAAAGACAGTATTTGCACACACTCTTCATCTTAAATCTGAGACTGGACAGAGTGCACCTAAAGAAAGCAGCATTCACAATAATGGCTTCTATGGGAGCTTCAAATCATAAAGCCATACAACTGGAAACTACCACCCCAGTAGCTGAGCTGCTGGAACAAAGCACACCAGGATCCACCTTGTTTGTCACTTGAAGACAAAGTCTTCTGTTAGTTCTGCCAGGGAATCATAACCTCTAGCAGAAGGTGGAACAACACATAGATTTGGTAATGACTTCTAAAACTGCTTGTTTCTAAACCTCCAGAACTTATCTGACCCTGTCCTTCAGCCAATATGAGGTGTCCAGTGGAGGTACTATTTAGTGTAGACACTGCAATACTGTGAATCAGACTAATGCGCAGGAACTAAAAATTAGATGGTTTTCTTTTTCAGTGTTAAGAAAATCACAATTTATGCAATAACTACCCTTTAAGTCCCTTCAAGTAATTTATATGAAGACTTCCCCAAGAAAAATTACAGCAAAAGCTACTTAATTGGAGCAAAATTTCAAGTAATTTAAGCAAAGGCTTTTAAATACTCAGTTGTATGACGTTTCAGAAAGCAAGCCGCAACAGGTAGCACTTTAAATTTTTACGGCATCATAACCAGCATTTGTGTTTCACTGTGTATGTTGCCTCTACTAAACAGGAAGGAGTTCACGGCACCTGACTTTCAGAACCCTGTGAAGACCATCCTCCTTCCTCAGCATGGCCTGCCCAACAGAAGTCTACAATTGTCATCCACCAGTACCTAATGAGTGAAAAGCAGAAACCACAGCAAACAGCCCTCTAAAAAGCTGAGTCCAAGACTCCAACTTGCTCCTAACCTAAAGCCAACCTGTGATCAACAGGTAAGTTTTTCCTCAAATTCTCATCACATAACCTGCCACCAAAACAAAATCCTTAGAAGATTTTTCTTATTATTTTGGAAGAACAAAATATTGTTTACTAGTGCTGTAACGTAACACTTCTGCATACCATCGTGAAAAGCAGCACGAAACACTGAATAAAAGGAACAGAGTGTCTACTACAGAGGAATAGAAAGAAAAAAATAGTAACAACCATGAGAACGATGTCAGCAGGGACATCAAAAATTAATGCGGAAAAAGGAAAAAGCAATTAAAGTAGAAGAGAATTAGTAAGCTAATTATTTCAGTGGATTAAATAAAAATGACCTATTACCATAGCTCTCAATTAGTTTACTTCTTTATTTTGCAGAAGTGCAAGTTAAATCTCAACACAGCTAGTTCGCTTACTTAAGATAGCATAAGTTTTCAAGGCTTAAACCAAAAACTAAACACCAACAATGAAAGAACTCCCACAAAGGGAACTTGAAAGAAACTCAAGAAGTAAACACTCTGCAACAGAGCTAGCAAAAGTTTCTCTTTCCTAATTCAGAAACTATTTGATACAATCTGAGATGGGAGACAAAAGTTATCTTTGTAAGTTTCTAACTATTTTTCCTGGAGTAAGTTCAGTATATTCAGAATATTGCACATATTCTCTTCAAAGCCCGAGTTGAAAATGTTTTTTTTAGGAGACCAACATGCAAAGTATTACAGCACCTACAGGCTTCTAAACAAGTTTTACATCACTGTGAAAAATACCATCGACAATGTCATGTCACAGAATCATAGAACAGTCTAGGTTGAAGAGACCTCCAAAGGTCATCTAGTCCAACCCCCTCTGCAATAAGCAGGAGCATCCTCAACTAGATCAGTCTGCCCAGGGCCATGTTGAGCCTCACTTTATCTTCAGGAATGGGGCCCCAACCATCTCCCTGAGGTGATGCTTCTATTTTTTTCCTGAAAAATGCAATTACTTGTGTAAAGGGTTAACCCTCCTGGGTCGGGGGAGTGGTCAGAACCTGACCCCTCCCGGTCTGCTCGACCTCAGGTGTAGCGTTCAGCCCACTCCCACTTCCTGTCTGGATCCCCCTATATAAACAGGGGAACTTCCTGTTCTCTTTCCTTCTCCCACCTCGTGGCTAACCTTTACCACGTGGTGGGCATCTCCTCAGACCCCTGCCGTCCAATCCGGTTGTATATATACCTTTTTGTACCTTGTTACCCCTTCCCTATACCTATTTGTATCTTCTCTATTCTGAATACTTTTTATTTGTTGTTGAAGATCTCTCTTTTACGTTCCAAATCGTGGTCAGACTGTTCTGTGGGTGGCTTTACCCCTTCTGCCTTTTTTTTCCTCTCCTCTATCCAAAGGTGGGGGGGAAGGGGAGGAGGGGGAAGACATCCTATTATTGTATAGGTTTCCCCTGAAAAGCTAAACTCAAACCAGTACAACTTGGAACACCAAACAATTTCTTAACATCAGTAACGAGAAAAAAAAAAAAACACAAAAAACAAAGCCTAGCAATAATACTTGCCTGCTGTTTTTGATATGCAGTATTTGGATTTATCTTCGATTCTAGCAGTAGTGAACCTGAAAAAGGTATGACATTTACTGAATTTAACAAAGTCCATGCATCTTACAACCACCACCAATGTGCCCATCAAAATATGCTAAACTTAACTCCTATTTTGCAGAAACCTAGACACATTCTTTAACCATAGCTCCCTAAAATAGGATGTGTAAGACAAAATTCAACAAAAATATCCATATTAAAACGTATTTTCCCTTTCTAATTCTCTATAGTAGTGGGTTTTTTTCCAAGTAGCTTGTTGAGACGCTGTTTGACAAACCTACACCAACTCGCACCTGGTGACACTGCCCAGCATAGAAATGTTTTTGCCCCAGAAGCCATATGGGCCATCTGCTTTTATTCCCTTCAACAGCCCTTCGGAACTGAATCATTTAGACGCTATAAACCCAGAGACCTTATCTTGTGTATGCAAGTAGTGTACGTAGCCTGGCAACAGCTTCAAGGTAATTTATACCAGTCTTAGGTGGTTTATTTAGCACATTAACACCTGTCGACTGACAAAGTGGTGAGCCTGGGCCCTTCCCCCTCCAAAAGAGACCCATACAGTGACTTTAAAAGGCAATAAAACCTAAGAAACGCCACACAATTCGAAAGCAGTGGGAGAATTTCTAGGGGAAGCAAGCAAACATAGTTTTTTACAGCAGAAATAAAAGGTTGAAAATAGCACTTTGAAAAGAGAGATTATTCTGAAAGCGAGAGAGACATCGCCACTTGCAACAATTTAATATCTCTTTAATTAAAAGAGATGCTGTTAAGGGAGAAAGTCTAGTGCCACGGTAGTAACCACTGGTGCGGCCTGCCGGGTGAAAACTTGGCACGGTACCGAGCCACAAGCTTAAGGAAAAAAATAACACACCCCCCTCCCGGGTCTTCCCTACTAAACGCGGCGAGTCAAAACACCAGCAGCCAGGCCTGCGGCGGCGGTGTCACCCCTACGACCGGGGCGGCGAGGGGCGCCGCGATCGGGCCAGTGTTGCTGGGAGCAAGGAATGAAGGCCCGGGCCCGGGCCGCGGCAAAGGGCCTAGGCCTCCGCGTAGCCTCAGTCACGCTCTCACCGTCCGACTCGGCGCGCACCAGCAGCGACATCCCCTTCAGCCGCTCCACGTAGGTGGAGGAGACGTGCCCGGTACCCCTGTCGTCCCATTGCCGATCCTCGTTAAGGGTGTAGACCTTCACCCGCCGACGGGTGTCCGACATGGTGCAGCCCCGGCCTCGGGCCTCTGCGCCGGCCCCGAGGCCCAGGCCCGGGCCCGCTCCGCCTCCGGGGGGCGATGGAGCGATGGCGGATACGGAAAGAGGCAGGGCCGCTCAGGGGCACGGCGGGGCCTTTAACGCGCCGCTTTTCATGGCTCCTCAAAGGCGAGAGCGACGCCGCGCTCCGGCTCAGGCCCTCGCTGGCGCTGATTCGCCCCCTCAGCAGCTACCGCAGCGCCACCGCCATCTTGTAATCCGACTCTCACAGCCTTTCTCTTCCCCTCAGCCCGGCCACGGGCTCCCCTCGCAGGGGCTACGGCGGCCGGCAGCTGCTACCGCACCGCCGACGGAACGGCTGCGGGTGGGGCGGGGCAAGGCAAAGCAGAGCCGGCTCTCCCGCGCCCCCTTGCGCCCTGCGGGATACTTTTCCGGCAGAGGGGAAGGGTGGCAGCAGCGTTAGTCACACGTGTATTGTTTTTTCTCAGCTGTGTAATGTCTCATCTTCTGGTCTACATGGGAACACAAAATAATATGCACCTACTTTAAAGTCTACCCTGAAGGCTGCTACCAGTTGGGTACCAGCGTAGACAAACCATCCCCCTCTTCACGTGTGGAGAGGGCTACCGCCGTGACACAAAAGGACACTGCAGTGTAAGGTTTAGGACAAGCCCGTGCTGTAAGAGAGCTTGCAAAACCTGGAGTTAAGGTTTCGGAAGAAAAGGGTTCCCTTGCTTCACAAAACAGGAGCATGCTTTTAACTTTTATTAATACATAAACCATAATGTGCATTTTGTTCCACAGCCCACTGCTTTGTCTAGTGGTAGTACAGAAAACTAAAAAAAGCTAAACAGAAGATGAAGCCATTCGGGGAAGGCTCTCAATGAGAAATGCGCTTAACTAGGCTTTACAAATGCTGTACAACTCAAGACAGGCCAGTTTCCAGGTGCTGTTAAGATTCATGGACTTATTTTCCATGCTAAAAATGAGATACACATTTCCACTAATTATTTTTTATTCTTGGTATAATTTCAGTGTTTGCATGTAACTAGGGAAAATGGATAAAAAAGCCTCCAAGAAAAATCAAGCTGTGTGAAAACAGGGAAGCTTGAAAGTGTTTCAGAACAAAATCTTCCAGGCTCTGAAAGGGAGCAGAAAGGCAAGAGCAAGTGCTCTCCAGACCAGGGTGTGTCTCATTCCCAGACAAAGCCAAACTTTTCCAGCTTTTGCCTAATGGTGAAAGCAGTTACACTGGTATAGCTTTTACAAGACTGGCACTTCTCTGGTGTACAGTCTCGTCCCAGCTGAAGGGGAAGAAAAGGTTTACCATAGAATAAGTCACTGTAAGTAACTACGGGCAACTTTTCCATATGTTAGAAAAAGGTTCTCTGAACAGACGAAGAGTTTTCATCTCTGTAACACTTAAGCCTTAGCCTTTCCTCCAACATTGTAACTTAATATTTACTGCCATTTTGCATGGCAGCCTGCTTGTTTAACACCTGTAAAACAACCCAACTCTAAGGAAGGTTAAGAGTAGCACCCTTACTTGACTTCCGCAGAATTCAAACCAAATCAAATCCTTATTTTAACAGCCCACTGAAGACACACAATCATGAGGTTTCTTTGCAGAAGATGACAACCATAATACACCTCTGAGAACTACCCTGTACACTTACTTATCTTTTCCAATATATAATATAGGAGCATACTTTAGGATATGCATTATCTCATTATGGATAAACATAAGTTAACTGTCCGCAAGGTCACACTACGTTAATGGATTCACCACAGTTTGAGTCACATTAAGCAGTGAGCTCCACACAAATCTTTCCCACTAAATGTCAGTGGACTTGTCTGCATTACATACTCTAATCCCCTTGAGGTTTTACACATCAGAAACACTTCTGCCTCAGCAAAAGCTCAGTAAAAAGACAAGACACAAAATGAACCACAACCCCCAACAGCCACAGCATATTGCTGCTTCAGGACATCCACCACTTATGAACTTTTATGACTTTATGACTTTTAAGACTTCTATGCCTGTCTTTTAGCTACATACTTAGCTTTAGCAAGTATGTAAAATCAGGTATGACCTTTCTTAGTCAAGATTAAATGCAGTACATCTACAGATATGCAGAACAGCAAGAAACCTCAGCAGAATATTCTAGACCAAATGACTATATATCATGGTGAATACTTATAGAAGACATGAGTCAGAACTGGCTTAAGCTGTGAAATAAATCTTTCACCTCTCCAGGCATGAAATCGATGACCTCTGTGGAAAAATGCTGTCTCAAAACACACTCGGATTTTATTCCTTTGAATATTGGGCTCCTTGCACAGAACAGCATGCAGGACTTCTCAGCTTGGGGTGTTAGCAAACACAGCATGATCTTGTCACCTATACCAGTAAAAGTCAAGTCTTGGGGGATTTGTCTGAAGACAATGGGCAAGACATGCCCAAACCATTCTTACTCAGCTGACTTAAAACCAGTATAAATACAAGACCAGGAAAGCAACATCCTTCAATCTCTGCACTGGAAGATTCAGTTAAATTAAAGCAGGACTTTTTCATTGTGGTGTTGCACTTGCCAGTAGCTCATATGTCCCCATTATCACAAAGCAACAACCTACAGCTGTTTGAGTTCTCAGTTTCTCATCAAAACCAAGAATTTTGTCAGGGTAGGCTGCAGACAGCATGTCATCAAGTGTCACAACACGGAGCAGCGAGAAGCTCTTTGTTATTTTCAGAAGCATGACAGGCAACTCATTCTTAAATCACCTAAAATTTCTTGTAAATTAACAGATTGTAGCATTCCTTTCATCATGTAAGACCAGAAGTACAATTAGGCCAGCTCTTAACACTTTTATTATATTTATTACAGATATTTAGACAGGCCAGTTTCTGACACTTTGTGCCTGTGTGAAAACCGGTTTTCTCAAATACATGCATTTCTAGCCCTCTTGATCTGGTGTAATGCTGCAATTGCCCAGCTTCACTTTCCAAATGAATTTCAATGACTCTATTTAAGATGGGTCATTACAGAAGCTAATTATCTAGGGCAGCAGGAAAAAAAAAAATTTCTACTGAAATAGGGCTAAGCTCAAGTACTATTAACCTTCCTGCTCTCTAATCATACCTGATAGCACTTGAGTGTCAAATAACTTCTGCCACAGTCAAACCTGCTGCTGAGTGCTTTCAGTTGAACCCAGGATGTATGAAGCTAGCCTCCCTTCCCTCTGGGAAGGTTCAGACTAAACATAGACTTACTCGACTGTTGGCTCCCATCAAGCTTTTCTTCTCAGGTAAGAGATACTGGCTTGTGCTCCTCCCAGATAGTTTCCAAGTCTATTTTTTTCCACCTCTTCCCACAAGGCCTAAAACTCATTACAAGAGCAGAAAGCCAGGCTGACTCTACAGATTCTGCCACATGAACATAAGGGTTTTTCCTACTCTCTCATCTAACAAAGAGTAAATGCCTCAGCACTCCAACAGCTGATTTGCTGAGACCACCACTGAACACAGCAATCGTTAATACTGTTACTGCAGGCAAGAAATACCATTACGAGAAAGAAATGGGGTTCTTTTGACTCCTAAATAATTTCTTTTCATAAATTCAAGTGCAAGCATCCTGCTGGTAATATGCTAGCTGAAAAAAACCCAACCAACCACACCGAACAACACACACTCCAAAACATACGACGACATCAAACAGCAACAACATCCTCCCCCCTCCACGCACACAACCAAAGCCCCCAACCTTCTTCTAAAGTTTGTGTTTTATGTAGTATTTTAGTAACTAGAGCATTCATCTGTTCAACTACAAGAAGCAGCCTTACAGAAATTATTCTACAATAAAAGAATTTAATCTTGAAAAATCACTGACTTAGAGGTCAGTTTCTAAGAACAGTGATGAGAAATGGAAACATCCAAGTTTCTGTTTAGGAACTTTAACATTTCCCTACATAGTTCCATTAACACTATCCAGGGTATGTAATGAATGTGGTATCAGTCAATTAAGTCAAAGTAAGGACGGACATTAGAATTCTTACTAAGAAATGACAGAATACAGTCCTCAAAGAAAAGGAAGAGAATGCTAGGGAAAACTTTCAATCTTACATGATGAAAGACAGACTACAAAGAAGGCCAGTCATTCCTTTTTTCTTTAATATTGTAACTTAGGGGAAAAAAAAACAAAACAACAAACCCAAAACAAACCAAACTGTTTTTACTGTACATTCACATTTCTCATCTCCCCAGTACTTTGTTTTTTCTTTCAGGAAATTCAGAGCCCACCTGCCTTCAAGTGGGAAGTTGATTTTTCTTATTATTTCTACATACAAACTGATGAAGATCAGAAGGGACACTACCTTGATTTTCAGTCTGTACCTCACAGTAGAAAAACAAGCAGTTCTTGTGAGCCCCTGGGAAATGTTCTGAAGTCTAAAAGAGATCAGTGAGCCTACTGATGAAACAATCAATAGAGGAATTCCGACATTCTTATTGGGTGGAATTTAGGACCAGGATTTATCACATCAATTGTTTATTCCAAAACAATTATTTTTATAATGTATTTTACAGTTCAGCATTAATGAACCCAGATAATAGAGAGATTTCGGCCATGTTATTTCTTTTGTCTGCCTTCTGCTTGTACAATTTAGCAAGTCTGAACTTTATGACTTTATTGATGTATTTATGTGAAACAGCTTCAGTCATATTAAAGGTGATACTTCTGTCTTTCTGTTTTGCTCAACATTTCAGTCTTGTACATTGAAAAGCCAGTAAAACTTCAACAGCTGTGCCTCTCAACTAAGTATCAAGGATAATTCCTTCTACCAGGAAATAATTGTTAAATACTTCCTTCTCATCTTCACATTTTTGAGATGGCAGTGAAAAGAATCTTACCCACTGGAATGGTTCACTCTTCAGTCTATAAAACGCCACATTCTTTGGTTCTCCTCACTCTTGCTACACAAGACAAGTGCACTGGTTGTTTTTGTTTTTATTTTGGAAGTTTTTAATTGATTTTGTGACTTTGAAGTTCTGCATCGCCTTCAAAAATAGTGTTTACTTTAAAATATGATTGACTACCATCCACCTGCAGGTTCTTACGATGACATCTACAGATTCTAGTGAAGGTCACTTGTATTTCCACAATCACATCTTTTCCTGAAAGAGACAGAAAACAATCTGGTAGCCAAATAATTATACCAAGGCATAAAATCAAAACCACATTTCTTAAAGAAAAAAACCAAACTTTTCTTCAGTGAATTTCTTCTTGTCTTGTGAATTAGTCTGAGAAGACTGCCTGAAGTTATCATTGCATTTCCACTTGCCAGTCTCACTGTGTAACTGATTTTGATTTCACAACCAGACACATTCCTGCTCCAGTAGCTTCCTAAGGTGAAAAAAAAAGCATATGCAACAGCTTTCGGGAAACTTTAGGTCTAAGTCTACTGACAGTCAAAATACATGTTGGGAAACTTGTTCTAGGGAAGAGCTTTGAGCATGCTAATTGACTGAGATTGAGTAAGAAGCCTTTGCTAGCTCAAAACTGTCAAGAAAGTAGCTTTTCCCTTCACTTTCTCTGGTGCCAAGGTAGAAAAGAGGCAATGCTTACACAGATGTTGACTGACAAGTAAATTTCTTTTGCAGGAAGTCAGCTGTCTAGGATAGCACCCCACAAGAAAAGGTGCTATG
>VWYK01160041.1:0-16518 GCA_013399775.1 Semnornis frantzii | reverse complement strand
AGTCCAACCCCCCTGCCAAGGAATTTCTCTTTTGCAAACACCAAGCAATGAAATTCAGACTTCGCAGGCAGGTAAAGCACTGGAAAAATAAATATGGAGGTCTGAATTTGGATTTACATCTTTGGGACTTCAGACTTGCTGGTACAACTGAGGGATAAGTTCAGATTTGGTTTGTGTTTAAGAGATATTCGTGTATTGAATGAGTTTTCATCAGTGACTGACTACATCCCATTAATGTTTTTCCTGTACATTTAGAAAACTTCCCTGCTAAGGCATAAGGCATGGGGCTGAAATGTTCTTCACAACAGTGATTCTAAGAAAGTGTATTGTTCTGTTTTCTTTGACATATACCATGGGAATGTGTATGCATTGTTCCCTTTCTCCCTCTCTAAATGTTAGTAATATGAACTCAGTCTGATATCTGAAAGGTAAGCATGAATCTCTCCAGCCTGTGTCTTTACCAGCAATTATGCTGCAATTGCTGGTTATAGTGAGCAATGACAACAAGCTCTTCTCTCTACTTTAAAAGACAAAATTTCCTGTCAATGTTCAACTAACAATTCTGTTAATATATCTCAATTATTTGTAGCTGTATTCTACATTAACCGCATCAATTATTTTGAATATTTAAAATGTCACATGTGTAAGCAACTGTAGATCTGAGTATATGAACAAAGTAGATTTGAAATATGCTGCTGTTAGGGTAATTTTCTTGAAAGTAACTGGGCAAGGCTAAGTAATCTTTAGCCTGGCTCCAGAAGGAATTAGTATCTGAGACAAGTCCCAAAATCTTAAATTAATTTGCCCACAGAGCTCGGTGGTGAGAATGACTATGGTGGTGTTGCCCTAAAATACATGCTCATTTCTGTCTCCATACCTCCAGAAATATTCCTCTGTGCTTGCCTTTTTTTCCCCTCTAGACAGCTTGTACTTTCTTGGACTAAGGTTGCTACAGCTCTGACAGAAGAACAGTGACCATTCAGGAGCCTGTTGGGAGCTACTTGTACTTTAAATGCCCACATCTGTCAAGGGGAGATTCTGTTGAATGAAATTCAGTCTGAAATCATACACAGCCACAAACTTTAAGTGTGTTTGTGGAGAAGTAGATTAAATGCGTCAATAGAGGTGTATGCTGGTTGAAGATGAGACTGTTCATTTGAATTCCTTATGGTATTTTGAAGCAACATAGATTAATACTCTGATTTCTGATCCATGCGTTCCCTTTCTTGACAGTTACCTAATCAAAAGTTGCAACAAAAAATTAAACAAAATAGCACTTTAAAAATCAAACTGTCTTTGAAAGTCTGTAGTACCTATGATGGTTATAACAGTTGCTTGGATGGAACAACTACTTCAAAAATGACTCTTTAAAATAATTTTTTTTCTTACTAGTGTAAGAACTGAATATATTTGCAACATTTTTGCATGCTTTAGATAATTAGGGAGGAAGTGATTTGGCAAGATTATGATGAAATCTTTTCTTTTGCCATTATGTGCTTTTTCAGATTAGCTCATTCTGAGAGTTCATTCAGTGGTGGAACTTCACAGTCTGTGAATAACCCAGAATTGGTGGAGGATTTGTCACAGGTCCAACAGCTGCAAAATGAGTCCTCTACTACTGCTGAAAACACTGAGCAGAAGCCTGAAGAGGAGGTGAGGTGAAATAATGGTGACTTCTCATTAAGGCAAAAACATGGAGTTTTGTCATTATAACTTGTCTTTTCTAATCAGTTGTTTTGTTCTTTTTAATAGGATCACAAACTTTCATCCATTTGCTATTTTACTTGTTTGATCGTCTCTAGTTTTCTTCTGTGTTGCACAGCTGCACACAGAGCCAAGGGTAACTGGCAGTCATACCATACAGAGCAGCACAAGTGCCCTGGCTCAGCCAGCAGAGTCCACAGGCTGGTCCTTTATGTAGTCAGTCTCTTTATGACTGAATGTACAACTGCCACAACTTATGAATCAGTCTCTCATGAATCAGTTAAGTGAGACCATCATACTCTGCTGGGAATAATTGCTTTCTTTGAAAGCATTATGCGCACTACTCTAGACTACACCTTGTGTACCATCCTGTACAGACTAGATGACTAAATCTGAACAGTGAAGCAAGTGAACTTTTACAAGAAAGTGGTTTGGGTTTATTTTCATAGCTGCATTTGATATTAGTCCTTGTAGTTTGTCTTGAGTTATATGAGGTTGTTGTTCCGGAAAGGAAACTAAAACTAACATGGTGGCAGGAACATGTTGATCTGGGGAGAGATTAGAAGTACAGAAATAGCTGTATGTACATAGCATAAGAAAATAGTGTTGTCCAGAGATTGCTCTTGTAGTAATATGAGCCAGGAGGATGAGTGGTAATTATGTTATTCCTGTGAGCAAAATGTGCCACATGCAAGCCTTGCAATGTTCACTCCTTCAGAGTTTGCTCATCTCTACTGAGGGTGACTAGTGAGAAAGAAAACCTGAAGACTAGACATGGCTATATGCTGTTCTTCCACTTATATGGGGGGCACAGTGTGCAAAGGCCAGAGATTTGTAAGGGGTGAAATAATTGTTAAGTAATACACAGAATCTCTCCAAACGTGATATTGAGGCAGGTAACTTGGAGGGAAGGTATACAAAGGCAAGATTAATTTTAAGATTTTAAACCAAGACCAAACAACTAACCAAAAAAAGAAGACTATTTTCCTTTGCGTTGTCTAGGATGGTAATTTCATGGATGACCAATCCTCAATGGTTTTACAATCAGAAGTTGATGCAGACAATACCTTATTGTCTGTGTGGATCAGAAGATGCTCCAAACAGCTTTTCACAACTCTTTGGCTTAGCTTAGAGAAAAGTCAGCATAGCTTTGAAATGAAGTTTGAAATTTGCATCTATGGAGAGAATGTATTGCAGCAACATGCTCCTGATGAAATGGTGATTCTTGCTGTCTGGATATCTTGCATTTTTGTTTTGCAGCAGCAAAGAACTAAACGAGGAGGCTGGGCTAAAGGGAGAAAGAGGAAGAAACCACTCAGGGACACCAATGCCCCCAAATCCCCCCTCACAGGGTACGTGCGATTCATGAATGAGCGTAGGGAGCAGCTTCGAGCGAAGAGGCCTGAAGTCCCTTTCCCAGAGATCACCAGGATGCTGGGCAATGAATGGAGTAAACTGCCACCTGAGGAGAAACGGGTACCATTCCACTCCCTTTTCCTTGTGGGATTGTGATTGCTCTTAAATGAGAATATTGCGGTTCAGTGAGGAAGTTAACATAGATTTTTTTAAATTAAAGTCATGTTTAGGAAAATGACATATCAGGTGACTTAGGTTCTCAGTAAGATTCACAGAAGAATGATTTTAAGTAAAAAGACTAAATGAACCACCAAAACAGTAATTGTATCCAGAAATCTGGTGACTTCCCATCTTGCATACATCTCATTGTTTCTTCACTCCTTTCCTGTTTGCATAGGTGAAATGGATCAACACTTCAACTGACAAGTTGTTTTTCTTCCCTTCCTCCTGAAGGGGGAGAAACTCCCTGAAACTCTTGGACTTTTTTGTTTCAGCGATACCTCGATGAAGCAGATAGAGATAAGGAGCGTTACATGCGGGAACTGGAGCAGTATCAGAAGACCGAAGCCTACAAAGTCTTTAGCAGGAAAGCACAGGACAGACAAAAAGGAAAATCACACAGACAAGGTATTGAATAGGACAAAAATGTGCTTAGCTAGAATGCTCTCAGCTAGTCATGTAGCCTGACACATATTTGAAGGCTTTGATTTAAAGGCTCGTTAAAAAGTGTGTCCTTTCTGTGGCATTTGAATCAGCTGGGTTTAAAGTGATGAGGTTTATGTAAATTTAACTGTATCAAGATTACATTGGAGGATGTGCATTAAAAGCATCAAAGTTAAGACATAGCTTCTTTGCTACTCGTTAGGAAAGCTGCACAGTGTTCTAACTGTTGTGTAATTGTAGCTATGTAACTGCTTTAACTACTTGCTTGTATTCTCAAATCTGGAGTATGTTGGGGGATTACTTGTTTGGTTTTACTTTTTCAGATGGAGCAAGGCAACCGGCCCATGATCATGAGGTAAAAACCTTTACATTGTACTTTTACATAAGTGGGTGGATTTTCTGATGATGGAATTTTCTAGTGAAATCAATAAGAAAGTTTGTGCCAGCTGAAGACCCTGGTCAGAGGTTTAGACTGTGAAGTCTTCCTGTCTCTATGCAATTTTTAGTCAAATGTTAGAAACTGAGTAGTCTTATGCTCACATTAATATGTTGAAAAATGGATGTAGTAGCTTTTGGGGCAGTTACAAATGGTTGGACTCAGTCTTAAAGATAATTTCCAATTGAAATGATTCTGTGATTCTATGATTCTAAATGATGGAAGGGAAATGGAAGTGTAAGGAACGCTTAAAACATAGATCTGTTTTGTAATGGGTGCAAGTCAGTATAATGGAACCTTTAAGTATTTACTGTGTTAAAGGTTCAACTTGCAAAATCTTTAATTTCAAATTCTTCCAAACAGGAGAATTTTTATTATCATTCAGCAAGTAAACATTGAGGTAAAACTTACAAACAGCTTGAGACCTAGATAAATCTTAAAATTAGCACCTTTCAATTGCTGTTTTGAAGTACTTATTTTATGCAACAGCATGTTTGTGGCTTCCTTGAGAAGAAAATGGGCCAAGTAACCAAACCATTGGGACATCTCTGGCTTAAACTTCCTCCTGTGTGCCCTCCCCTCCAGCTCTTCCATATATAAATATTGGCAAAGAGTAATAATGTCTGGAGAGAAAATGCCTGTGCTTTAGTAGAGACATACCACAAATCTTGTGCATCCTGGCTGACTGTGGTATCTCTCCCCTTGAAGTGCTGAAGCTTTCTCCAGTTCTATTACCTAGGGCCATAAGACTTATTTTATGGCTTACCAATAAATTGCAAACAAAAAGAAGTGAAAAATCTTGTTTATATGCAACCTCTTCTCTGGCAAGTAATAGGCCTGAAAGATCTGTTTTTCTTTGAGAGTTTTTTTGCCTTGGGAAAGCAATCAAGTTGCTTTTTTAATGTGTTCATTACAATAGTGACAAGGCCACACACTGCTGAGAGGCAGCTTCTGGTCTTGTCTGCTTTAGAGAAAAGAAGTTTTGCTTCCACTGACATGCTTTGGTAGCATATTGTTGATACGGCTTTCTATTAACTCTTACAGGAAGTACTTGCAGTAAGATTAATCTTTAGAAATACGGGGTCCCCAGGATTTCTGATTCCGTAGTCACTGATTCTAAGTTTGTCTTTAATTGTATAAATACAAATTATTGAAGGCTTCAAGTTTTAGGCTGACTGTGATGTTTCCATAATCTGTAAGTTATCCAGGAGTCTTACCTCTTATAGCTTCTGTTAAAAGGATCGTTGAAATTTCACATCACGAAAGCAGCTAGAAAGGAGTGCTTCATACCCTTTGGGGCTTTTAAGCTTCATAAGACAGTAATTACATAGCAAAACCAGCAATGTTAGGCTGACATTCTCATGTGAAAGCCTTTGCCTTTGCTTAGCGTTTTTCTGCTTCCTATTATAAAATTCCACATGCTTATCACCTGATACACTTGCAGAGCTGTTCTGCAAGGGAGTCAAGCATTGTCATCCTGCACAGCCAAGGAACAAGCAGAAAAGGTTGAGATTGCTTTTAAGAGTGTATACTTAAGTTGTTACTGGAAGCGGGACTAAAGCTGCGTGTTGTTTTCCTGCTTTCTCTTATCCATACTGTTAGAATTGTGTTTGACTACTAGATATGATATGATTAAATTATTTCTCAGAGAATGTAAGAACAGACTTTTTCTTCTCCCCTTCTCCACTTAGGTGTTCATGATTTAGTTTCTGCGAATCAGTGTTAAACTAATTTTAAATATTGTGTATAGCAATTACCTCCACAAACTACTGCAATGAACAGTTCAAATGCTAATGAAAATTAATGGAAGGGTGAGGCTTGAGAAGGTGAGAGGCCACCTTTAATGCACAGACATAGCCATGAAAAACAGAGATGCTGTCTGAATGAGCTGATCTGTGGGTATGAACGGAATGTTTCTCTTCCTCTAAAGGCTGGTTTCATAAATACATAGCAATATACACACAAACCGTTAGTGACCAAACCATTGCTAATTGATTTACATTGTTCTGTTATTTCTTCTTACCTCAAGGTGTTTGATACAGAGCAGGTGTAGGTTCATACAGTCAGCTACACACCTTACTGGCAAGATGTCAAGTATTTATACACGTCAGAGAGATTAGGCATTGCCTACTAGTATCTACACCTTTAAGACAGGTAAAAGGCTGCCATAGTATGGGCACGCAAGAAGAAAACTATCCACTCTGAATATTTTCTTGTTAATGAACTTATTTATTATATCCGTTTATTGCATTGTCTGCACTGGACCATACAAGGAAGGATCAGCTTAAACCACCTCAATCTCAGCTTTCTCTTTACCGTACTTCACTGTGTCTCTGAGAACTTCCTCTGATTTGTTCTGGAACCTCCAAAGATCAGTCTCTGGTTTAAGAACCAAATGCAAATGATACTATCTTATTGACACTCTGGAAGCATATCAGTTTTCTTTAAGGCAAATGATAGAAACAATAATTTTAGTTCTCTTTTGAGGGTTGACAAAATGATGTGTAACCCGGGCCTTTTCGAGAGGAGGTAATAAAAACCTTACCATTTTAATCCTGAGTGAGCTTCAAAGTGGCTTAGGTACTTTGGTGTTCTCAAGAGGATCTTTTATGGGCTGGCTAGTGTATCCTCCAGCAGAAGAGTGCCGATGGTTTCTGTTATCACTCTTCTGTTAAGTAGAATTTCTTGGTTGCCTTTCAGAAGCTGAACAGTTTCATCTAATCAGTTGAATGTTTTTTGGGGTAGTTTTTACCTGAAGAACGTGTACCCTAGGGCTACAAATAGCATACCCTGTCTTCTTCACAACACCCTCTCTTCCACAATTTATTCTCTGTGAGCCAGCAATGATCCAGGGCACTGGCTCTTTGCATGCAGGTAGCAATAGCAGCTAAGATGGATGACCTGGAAGTTTTTTAACCAAGCTTCATAACTGACAACAAGTCCTAGTGCATATTAATGTCAGGGTTCTAGATTTTGGAGTGAAATTAATCCCTAACCAATTAGGGAGTGTTCAGACAAAATGAATGTAGTATGCACACTTCCATACATGACTTCTCACTTCTAAATACATACTCCTGAGACTTTCTCCCTATGGCAGAAGGTATCAAAACTTCACTGAAGATTATGCATGATCATGAACCTCCAGCAGCACCTTACCGTGTCTCAGATCTGGGCAGGCTTGTGCTTCCTCCCTCAAGTCCTGCCTGTTTCCAGTTCGGTTGACTGAAGCTGAGCGAGCTTCGTGTACTCACTCACCAAATACAGAGCTTCCTAGCTGTAATTCTACTAGACAAAAAGCTTCAGCTTCTCTTTTACTTTAAAAACAATCCATTGATAGTCTCCTCAGGTAAAGACAGAGTATCTAAAATTCCGTCTAGTCTTGCCTGTCTTGGTTGGCTGCCAAATGTCATTCAGCTCACCCCATCTAGCCTCTTTATGTAGCTGACACCAGTGTGATATGCTGAGCTCAGGTGCCAGAATTCCCTTATCAGCTGTTAAACATTTAGGTTTTCATCTGGACACCAAATCATGTTTGACACTACATAATTTTGGAGGGTGAGTTCATAGTACATTATCATAGTGCGTATATATATAGTGTTTGAGAGATTCTGAAAGCTCTTATTCTCCCTCTTCTCTGATGCTTAACTTTGGTTCTGTATTAAGTAATTGGTTAATTGTAGTTGCTGCAATCTATCAAGCAAAATGCGTGTTGGCTTTGTCAGTTGCAGTGCTGACTTTATAGCAAACAATCCCTGTTGCTTTTGAAATGTGGAAATGGTGGCTGAAGTATATTGTGGTAGTGTTTTTAACTTGAGTAAAATTAAGATTTTTAGTTTAAGTTACAGAGAATTTCCTGATGTAAAAGTTTTGTGGTTTCATCTTGTTTCTGTTTTAAAAAAGAAAGCCTATTACAGTCATAAACCCCAAGTAGGCGTTGCATCTTCTGTATCCGAAATGCTTTTGTAGATTTTAATAACCTCAAGTTCACATACTTGAATTCACCAGCTTCATCAGAAGTAGTGAAGAGATCTGAAGTTGACAGGAAACCCTTGGCTACATCTTAAGAGGACAAACTCCTCACATCTTAAAATATTTTGCAGTGCTTGGCTTTGCAGTAAGCAGGAGTTAACAGTGCAGTTCTTTGAAGCCCTCACACGAATGCATACCTGCCATAGCTAGGGTGATCCACTGCTTTCTAACAGCAGAATATGTCTGTACATATTCACCTTTATCATATTCCATAAGCAGGTTTCCCCCACAGATTCCTATAAATCGTATTTATACACTTTCTTTTCAACAGTGACAGCATCCATCTATATGTTTCGGAAAAGATGTGGCTTGCTTGAAGCACTGTGCAGCTCCCATCTCTTTCGGAACCACAATGCACATTTCGTTCAGTTTGGAACAGACATGGAATTGGTACACTGTGGAAAAGTTGATGACTTTACCTTTATCCTTTCTTTTTCCTTTTCGCCTTGGCAGTGAAACTTTGCATTTTGCTCACTTTATCTCCTGTTGATATTCCTATATAGACTATTTCAGAATGTGTGTGTTTGGTTGGTGGAATGCTTTCCAATGGAAAATATAGATGAGTAGAGATAGTTTTAAAACAAGTGAATTATTCTGATCTGTAATGTTGATAGGGCTAAAGAGTGTATTGTAGTATGTTATGTGATGTTTCTCGATAATAGTATGTGACTTTTGCTAAACCCATATCTTCAAAAATAGGACTTAACCTTTGGCCTTTCTTGTTAGGAGCCATGACTGTCTTCCATCCATTCAGCTCTTCCTGTGCCTCAATTTTTGGTGGTCTTTGTCTATTTTCTTATCAAAACAATCATCAATACCTGCAAACAACTGTTTTAGTTGTGTTACTGTTTGTTTTGTAGAAAGAAGCAGACACAAAGGAGAGATCTGTTTTTGATATTCCAATTTTCACAGAAGAATTTCTGAATCATAGTAAAGGTAAGTTAAACCTTTGCAGAACCTGTTTTTGCCAGGTGCTGTCCATCCAAAGAGTCCTCTGTATTCTCCCATCTCTGCTCAAGTAACGACTTGGCTATCATTGATCAGTGTTTCTGATATCTTACTTCTCCATGAACATGGTGGCTGCAACAGCAGATTTTGCCTCCTCTGTCTTCCCAAGCCACCCTTTTTGGAGAATGTTTTTAATTTTAAGCCTCACTGACTGTTATTCCAACCAGTCCAAACTGGATCTGCTGCTTTGTAGAATTAAGAAGTACTTAAGATATATCATGAGGATACTTCAGGCTCCTTAGCAGTATTTTACAATTTTTTCCCCCTGAATATGTGTAGAATTCCACAGATATGTTTTCTGCTAGTCTGTTTGATTTTTGTGGATGAATGTCCCTAGAGTTTAGGATGTCTTGCCAGGTTTCCTGGAGACATTCTTGGACTGAACAGGTTTCACTCTTCCTGATGGTCAAAAGAAATCTAATTTTGTAACATATCTTCATTTGCAGGTCTCTTCCCACTCTTACTAGACTATGTCATACCAAATGCATTTGAAATCAGCCTTGCAGTCTTCCTTATGATCAGTTTCCCCATTCACTTCCATTCTGGTCTTCTGAATATCTTCTAATTTGTCTGTCTCTTGAAATTAAGTTTCTTGAAGTACTGCTGTAGGCACTATTGGTGCTTCCCAATGTGATGCTTTTTTCCTCTTTGACCCAAAAGTGCACTGTTTGTACTCATCAGCTGAGCACTCTCCAATGTTCCACGTCTTTGGTTGGTGTTTGCAGCCCGTGAAGCTGAGCTGCGGCAGCTGCGCAAGTCCAACATGGAGTTTGAGGAGAGGAATGCTGCTCTGCAGAAGCACGTGGAGAGCATGCGCACTGCCGTGGAGAAGCTGGAGGTGGATGTGATCCAGGAGCGCAGCCGCAACACTGTGCTGCAGCAGCATCTGGAGACCTTGCGTCAGGCGCTCACTACCAGCTTTGCTGGAGTCCCACTACCAGGTAAGATGTTTTACCTTATGGCTGTCTGACGTGTTCAATTCAGCTTCTAGTGAGAATGTGAATTTACAACACATGGCCTGCTGCTTTAGTTCTGTGGTCATGGCTCTTTCTGAGTTGTGGCTGTGTTTGACAATGGAATCTTGAAATGCATGCAGAGGAAGGTTTAGTGTCAGCATTTTATTTCAACGTGGCATTTTTCTTCCCACTACTCTTACTCTTCCTAATAAAGTGAGACACATGCTCTGTTGTTGCTCTCCTTCACTTGTTTTGTGGAAGTGCTACTAAATAGAAGAGACAGGACCTGCAAGTTCCTTGATTAAAAGAAAGGCTGCATCTGTATTGCGAGTGCCAGGGAATTCACTTAAATAGGATGAGTGCCCAGCTGAAAGAGTTTTGTTATAATCAACTGAGACTCAAAACAAAGCAAACCTTGCTTCATTAGTCCTAATATCCTTGGGACCACTCACTTGACCAAGTTAGTAGGACATTGTTTTACTGGCTGTCACAAGAGGTGTAAAGGGCACAAATTGCCCTTAGCGTAGTCTTAACTCTCTGGAATTGCTGCCATCATCAAACTCTTCTGCAGCTCATTTGACTGTGTTAACTCTAGGTAGTGGGGAGACGCCCACGCTGGAGACCATTGATTCCTACATGAACAGACTGCACAGTATTATTATGGCCAACCCACAGGAGAACGAGAACCTCATAGCCACGGTGCGAGATGTGGTAAACAGGCTTGAACGCTAGTGACTGGGTGAGTCTTCACTCTTGGGCTGCCCTCTCTACCTCTGGCACTTGTTCTGATACTGATTCTTGTGCCGATCATACAGTACAATTGAAAAGCTTTTTTCCTCAAAGCCACCAGGGCCAGGTTGACTTGAAAGTCAAATGGACTTGCAAATATCCAACAGCATTAAAGAGTTCTGAAATTCCCCTCAACTCCAAGGTCGTTTGTATAAAGACATAAATAGCTGTTTGCCATATTTGTTGCATTTGTGTGAGGTAAGAACACTGCCAGAATGGTGCAATAAAAAGAAACACTTTCATATTTTAGTAACAGAGTAGCTAATTTAGAAGAAAGCTCCTTCCTTGAGTGAACCAGATGTGAAAAATTCTGCATTCATTGTAGAACCTGATGGTCGCAGAGAAATTGCTTGTCTTGAGAGGACAGGTGAAGTCAGCTCTGTTCATAAACCAAAAACACCCCACAGCTACCTACTCTGTAGCACCTGTGGTCCAGCTCTTCTGGTTTTGAAGGTTTACATATAAATGAAGGACTGTGTGTAGCATTTGCTGAGACTAATGCTGTGGCTTATGCATAAGATTATTACTGTGCTCATGATTCTGTGTTTTTTGCTTCTGTTAAATAGCTCAGAAAACTGTAATAGAAAAGTGAGCAGAAAAACAAATTAACAAAACTGTACCAGTTTTTCTGCATTATGGTGCTGCATTGCATTTCCCACACTACTTACTCCCCCACTTGCCCCAAGATGCATGGCACTAGACAGCAAGCGTTTGCCTACCTCTATTTTAACTGTGTACATGCATACCTGCATTCTTCAGGCACTTAACTCTGTAGAGATCTGCTGTACACTTCTTGAATAGTGCTTAGAAATGCAAATAAAGCTCGCTTGTGCCATCTGCAAATATGAAACCATGGCTTTTCATCCTTTCTGTGGCTGACCTTTTGTGATTCTGTGTAGAACAGTTAATTACACATTCCCCATTATAGTGTGGCTTAAGCTAAAAGATCATTGTCCTTCCAGAGGGTAGCCAGATGGAACGGACTATAGTTCTAAGAGATGACTGAGCTCTCAGCAGAATAAAGTGCCTTTACTGCTGCTATTTATGAAGGGAACAGCTTGTCGATACAGGTCTGGGACTTTTCAGTAGCTCATCAACCTCCTCATCTTCGTATACTGTTTTCAATTAGCACTCAGACTCAGAAGGAGAATGGGGGGGATGGGGAAGTTTTACAGAAGGTGTAAGAGGCAAAGCAGTTTCTCATTGGTCAGTTATTTAGAAGGGTGTGCCATGCCCTGAAAGGAATACTTGTCCTCTAAGTACTTTGGCAGAAAAATCCTCTGTCCAGGCTACTAAAATTTAGACTTCAGTTCTCAGGTCAGGTAGATTCCAATTTCCTGCATTCCTAAAAATGCCAGTATCATCTTCTTGGATAAATCAAATTCAGTTGTAATTGGTTTGGAACAAGTAATTCTTGGTTTAGAATTCCTCCTTCCAATTTATAGCTGAAAAGTAGGACTTTTGTCCCTTTCTCCTCCCATTAATACCTTCCCTCTTTTCAGTACCAGAAGTGAGGCAATTAAAAATGTGATTAAAAATCATCTAGCTTCGTTATATAGAGAGATGTTTTTATAACTGGATGTAATGATCAAGTAATTCACAAGACTTAATTATATTGACATTTGCTTGGCAGTGGTTGTATTTTGTGACAAAATCATTGGAGATTGGTCTTTATGGACTGCAAAACTAGAAAGAAGTAGAGTTTCTCTAGAAGAGAGGGAGGCTTTGGATAAGAAAGGTTCAGCTGGCAGCCAATAAACTGCATCAGCAAACTGTCAGCATCCTTGTCCCTTTGTTAACGTGCACATGAAGTATATTAATTCTCAATGTAATTTCTGTCAGCCAAATGGTCTTTTTGAGCTTGAGACACATCACAAATCCACTTAATAGACAAACCTATTTATTGTGCTCTCAAAACCCACTGTACTTCACACAGCTGAAGTGGGTTTTGGTGGCTTAGTACATTGCATTTAGTGACTATTTGACTGCACTTGTGTTGCTGTAATGCATGGTAAAGAGTTTCTTTGCTATACTTCATAATATTGTGTTTTCAGATAAATCATCCAAACAGAGTGTCACGGTGCCTCTGTAATCCTGGCAGGTTGTAGTCTTCTAATGCTTATTTTTCTGTTTTGTCTGTAGGTCTCGTCACCCAGGGATGCTTTACAAAATACTTTTGGCCAGTGTGGAATAAGAAGCCATGAGGGAAAGACTAGGGGTGGGAGGCAGAACTGCGGGTTTGTCCTGGTCGCTGCCTTGGGTTTGTCAGTGAGACAAACAGATCAGAAAGGCCTGAAGAAGCCACGGCCACCACCCACTAAACATTTGGAACTGTTCTCTTTGTAAACGTTTAAGAGCATGCAACTTCCATGCCATCTTCACTTCCTGACCGACATTGCTGGGTGTGAGGGTGCGTACGTTCTGTTGGCTGGCTCTGGAGATGGAATCTCGCAGCTCGTGGAATGGACTCACCTGATGTGTTGTAGTGATCTTTGGTGTGCTATACTGCCTGATGTCTTCTAGTGTCTCTTTCTTTTATGTTTATCTTGTGGGATTACTTTCCCCCACTTTTTAGGTCCTTTTGATCTGGCTGTCTGATACTTGGAGTGCTGGATAGCAGTACTTGTGTTCTGTGCTGTAACAGGCAGTCTTCCTTGGTGCACTGTCTTGTCCTGCCCTGCCTGCCATGTCTATATAAGCTTCTCTTAAGCAGAATCCTGGTGGGGTTTTTTTTGTTGTTGGGTTTTTTGTTTTTCATATTAACTTGCAGTTTCTATTATGTGAGTGTGCTCCCTGCTAGGGAATGGCTATGGTTGGTGCTTTGTGGCTTGATTCTACTATGAGACAGACTTCCTTGGTTCTTCCTCCCTTCAAGCAACTCTCTTGCACATAGCATCCTGCTCTTCTGTGACAGTCTCCTGTTATCTCTTGAAAATGTTTGGTGGGGCATTTTGCTACCAAAAAGGTCAGTGGTAATCAAGAGAAAGTGAAATGTTACTACTACTCAGCAGGGAACATAGGTATCTGCATTATTTCAGATTAAAACCATAAAGCTTGTCCTTCCTCTGATAGGTTGCTCAGCCTAATGTTACTGGGTTTTGAGAGGATGATATCATGGTGAGAGTGGTATTCTATAGAAAGATAAATGGGCAAAGGAGTGGCATTTTTTTCTGCCCTCCTGGGAAGCAATGTGCCTGGAAGCAGCACATGTATTTTTGCATACGTTATTAGAGCAGAGAAGGTTATTAGCAACTAAGTCCACATAGCAGCCCACAGAATTCTGCATTACAGCCTGTAAGTGCTTTCACCTTTTGCATAGTTTAAAGTACAGCCTGTGGAGCCTGTAGCTTTCAGCATATTATGTTCCAGTGTGACGTAAATGGCCTTGGACTTGCATCAAGTAGACCTTTGCATGCTGGAGTCTACAGTCTTGCTGAGCTATACTGCACCTCCTGTCAAAGATGAAGGCATCTGCTGTCTGCACTAACTCATGCAAATTGTCTGCTGCCTTTTGGTTCCTGTTAAATTGTTAGTTCAGACTTCAGATGAGCACTTGTTGGACTCCTTTGGGCTTTATGGTAGTGGTGGAAACGTTCTTTCTTCCACATGACAATCTCCTTGCTCCTCCTTAAGAAATCTCTTAGGATTTCCCTGTTATGAACTGGACTTTGCTTTGCGTATCGCAGTCAACATCACTTAATCGGTTTGTAATGTGAATATTTGAAGATTAAAAAGCAGTTTCTTTTTTTCCTATGCTGTACTAATGGACTTCATGCTTGCCTGAAGCCATCTCCAGCTCAACACCTTGTATGTCAGGTCTCCGTGTAGCCGGTGGGCTTGTTGCTGTAGTCAAGCAGCAAAGATTTCCATGTAAATTCAAGTCTTCCTTCAGGGAGGAAACTCCTTTCTCTTGTCTTCAGTGTCATTCTCAAGACTTTGCAAAAAGAAACCTCAGTTCAATGCATTTACCTCCATTTTCTCTAGCATGGATGAGAGCAGCTGGCATTGGTATGGACTTCTATGGATTCTGTAACAAATACTCGGCAGGGTGAAAAATAGTACAAGTTCATAATGCTTCCAGAAGAAGCATGGATACCTTCATCTCCTCTGTGTGTCTTGGGTTCTAGAATTGATAATATTTGACTTGTATTGAAGTGACCAAAATGCACCACACAGGCAAAAGTTGATTCTAAGTTTCAAGTCTGTGGCATCTTACCTAATACCTGGAGTTGCATGCCATAAAGACTTCAGAAATTACTGTGTTTTATGATGATAAGATTCAATTTCAGGCTGTACACGTACTGTAAATAAAGTGTGGGGGCTGCAGGCTGCCCCTGCCTGCATCAAGTTGTGGCATACTACTAACAGATCTTTCTGCAAAGTAGTATGCAAGTGTTATGGGACAGGAAATTTAAGGTGATGTTATTAGTGGGGCTGACAAATCTCTTGCTTTCCCCACAAGAAGGGAGAGGAGGTAGCTTACCCATCTGGAAACATTTGGGGGAAGCCTGAGTTCTTGCTCACCAATGATGTGACAAATGATGTTTAGTCTTGTGAAGAAGCTTCTTATTTGCATTGATTAACCCTATAAAATGGATTCTGGCTTTCCAGTGTTTTCCGAGTGTCACTTCAGTTTACATTTTTCAATGTTGACTGATGAAGAAACAGTAAAAAATGAAGTGACTGTCAGATAAAGGAGCAGGATAAAATGCTTTTGTCACTTAGAGAAATGTCAAGGGAAATATGAAAACAGAACCCATTTGCTGGATTAATGTGTTTGGAGTTGTTGAGATGCCAAGTTTTCTGTACAATGTTTTTGTAATTAAACTTTGGAATTCCTTTGTTTTTAAGAAGTTGTTGTGCTTGTTTGACACTTGCTTCATTAAAACTGTTCAACGTTGAATCCATTCTGATTCAGTTTTCATGAAAGAGCTATTACTAGCATAGCCCTCTTGTCCAAGAGGTTAACTCCAGGTTAACTTTTGAAAGGAGAAAATGTGTCCCTTCCCTCTCTCCATCCTCGCTCTGAAAAACCTAATGGAAGTAATTATTTCCAGAGGTGAAAACCTCGAAGATCTTTGGTTATAGCTAATTGTTATCAAGACCTTTCCTGCCATCTTTCTTCCCAACCTGAATAACTTCAAAAATATTGTGAGTCTCTCTCCCTGAACCCTTTTTGACATTCTTGTCCTTCTTTGCTCTAGTTTACTACTACACTATTTTCTTGTCCCATAAGAACCTTGTATATGACACCTGTTACCCTCTCTTTGGTTTTCTTTACTGCTATGAGATTGTTATCATGTGAATTTCCTTCTGCTTGCTGGGTATGGAGCCAAGCTGTACATAGCCTCATGACATTTGTACTTTGAATGTAGTTCCTCTGAGTTTGGATGAGTTCTGCCTGCACTTGTACCCTTTCTAAGGTCACTGTGCTGTAAGCAACCATATCCTTATTTTGCTTTTATGGTCACATATCCTTATTTTGATTGCCAAATTAATGCCTAGTCTTTTTATATACCAACAAGCTTGCTTCAGATACTATTTGCAATTCACTATGAGAGTGGAGAGGCACTGGAA
>VWYK01158008.1:0-11171 GCA_013399775.1 Semnornis frantzii | reverse complement strand
TGGTTGATTCTATGATTCTATTAGCAGGACTTATAATCAGGAAGTGTTTCACAAAGGCATCAGTTTACCTGCACAATTGGAAGCAAAGGGTGGCAGGTGGTATACACATGTATGCACTCCAGTGCCTGGAAATTCCAGCGTCAGCCACCTTGGCACCCAGGCACCTTTATCCTTATTTTGGGATGTGTGCACATTGCAGCTTTAAAAGTGTACAAGGGGGGGAAAGTTAAGGGTTGAGAAGTTTATTCGATACAGCAATGAATTTATCCTCTTTATTATCTCAACTAAGATAATAGGGCTTCAATCATTGGTTAGGAAACTACTGTAATGTTATTACCCTTGTTTCCCCCCAGCATTGTAGTTAATAAAGGACAGAAGGGCATCATGTGTGTGGTGTGACCATACAGTAAGAGCAGGAGCACAGAAGTGGTGGCACTTAATAAAAATCGCAGAATGGCAGAGGTTGAAAGGGGCCTCTGACGATTTAGTCCAACCCTCCCTTCTAGAGCAGGATCACTGGAGTAAATCCCACAGGAACACATCCAGGTGGGGTTGGAATGTCTTCCAGAGAACGGCGACTCCACAGTCTCCCTAGACAGCCTGCTAGTGCTCTGCTACCCTCACATGGTAGAATTTTGTTCGTTTTCCACGTTTCCGTGGAACCGCCTGTGTTCGTTTGTTCATTGCCCTTTGTCCTGTTCACTGGACACCACCGAGAAGAGCCTGGCTCCATCCAACTGACTCTCGGGTGTGCTCTGCGTTGGTGGGCACAGACGCTGCAGGTGAGCACACAACAGGGAGCAGTGGACTTAATTTTGTTTCGTAACTTCTAAGCCTTCCTCTGCCTTTTGTGCAGCCACTGGCAAGTACCGCCCCGCCAGCCCATCTGCGGGCAGCCGCGCCCGGCAGCCATTTCCAGTTGCGCCGCCTGAGGGCCCCGGTACTCGAGCACCTAGTTCCCCACAGCAACCGGCTACGGCGCACGGTAGCCGAAACAACGGGCGCAGCGCCTCTCCCACCCCGCTCCCAGCACCACTACGTAAGTATCGAATCCCGCCGCCACTTCCCAGGGGGAGGGGGGCGGCGGCCTGGCCCCGACCCGCGGCCGGGCGGGAAGGGGGAGAGCCAGCCAATGGCGACCACGGGGGGAGGCTGGTTCGGCGGTAATTGGCGGGATGTGGTGTGACGTTGTGGGTGGTGCTGCGCTGTCGCCTGTGGCTGAGACAGCGATGGGGTCGCAGATCAGCACGGTGAGTGCGTTCCGCAGACTTCCGGGCGGCGGCTGAGCCCCGCGGGCGAAGGGAACGGGAAAGGCGTGCTCCTGACAGCGGATGGTTGGGGTTTTGACTGCTGTGGCGTTGCATTTTGCCTTCTTCCTCCCACGCTCTTCCAGCCAAGGCCTTGAGCAAGCTGAGGCTCCAAGTTGAGGCCCCGAGGCCTGACTGTGGGCGAGAGGAGAGGCGCGGCGGCCACTACCCCAAGGGCCTCGAGGCCGGCAGTTGGTGGGTACCTGAGCAGAGCCGGCATCGTTGGGCGGCGTCACAGGATGCTCGAGGCCCCTGCTGCCTCCCCTGCTGTGTCCATCGTGTGGGGCAGAAAACAGTGATGCTCCTGTTGGGAGCTGCGTATGTCACCCAGCAGCGATGCGGTGGCTTTGGGAACTTTTTTTGTGGCAGGCGTGGGCTGGGACACCTGTGCCAGTGTGGACACCTACGCCTCTTGTGCATGGGGTAATGGTGTCTGTGTTGGCTGCTGTGGCGTGTGCCCTTTTCTCAGTTCCCTGAATAGTTTATCAGTGTCCATGCTGGTGGTTTTAAAACCACCAACCTGACAGCTGCTATTTCAGCGGGAGAGCTCTTTCAGGATAACTTCTGCCGAGCTGCAAGTTTGTGGTGCCGTTATTTGTAGCGTTGCCCTTTTTCCACATCTGCCTCATGGCACCGTTTCTTTTCTCTGATGCAGCTACCAAAGCGTTTCTGGGTTTGTGAGAGGAGGAAGATGAAAGTGGATGCAACATATGTGTGCTTGGGCATAGCTGCTTTTTAGGTTGCTTGATCAGAATGAGGCAGGTGCTGAAATTGCAGGTGTAAAGAAATGACTGTCCTTTGATCTTATCATCACAGATGAGATGAATGTTAACTAAGATCACTTAAAAACAAGGTTTGAATGAGGAAGTGGGTGAAGGGGAAATGGAGCTGAAGGTGCAAACTCTTCTTGCATTTGGTTTATGTGTTTTTAGGCCGGTTCGGTGATGAGTGTCCTGCCGTAATGTGACACATTTTCCTGTTTTGCTTACCACACCGTAGTGGAAAGGGGCTGGGAGTCTCAGTGCTATGGCTCTTTCATTTCTCATGGCCATTTTTGTTATCCCTCAGATGTCTGTTTCCCTTAATAAAAATTCCTGGTCAGTTACTTATTTTGTGATCTGTTAGCAAAGATTTGTGCAGCTGGAAATGGTGACTCACTGGGTCTTCATGTAGTGATTCCTGGCCTTACAGTCAAACAGTTGCTTACCCTACTGCTCTATCTGCAGCTTCCATGGTTGCAGCGCAGGTGAATATCTTGATACACTCTGTGGGAATGTATTTCATAGCAAGGATAACTTTTTGTCATTATTCAGCCTTGAATTCTTTCCATTTTTTCTACCTTCCAGCAGAAAATAGCTGTCTGAATTAGTGGATGTGCTGTTTCTTTCCAGGCTAAGTCACGTGAGGTTTTTGCATTAGCTGAGCATGACTAGCAAATTGCCTTCCCCAAGGCTAGCAATTTCTTAAAAGCATTTGTCAAAATTCTGTATTCTGTTCCAGGAGACTCAGATCTGGTGCATTTCTTAAAGTGGTTATTATGCACATTTGGGGGAAGAGTGTGTTCACCTCATTGCTTGAACAACTGGTAGTTTGACATCTGATGACCCAAACTGGGTTTGCAAAGATAAGAGAAAACATTTATCTCTGTACACAGGTGGACAAGGCGAATTGGAGAAATGGTTATTTTGAGCTCCTCTCTCATCCTACCTGCCTGATCGTCTGTTGTTGGGCATGCATTAGTGTTGGAGCTGGGACTGAGCCCGTTTTCATCTGCAGTTTTGCTGGTCCATTTTAGGTAGCCACATCTGTAAAATGAAACTGTATTTGACACTCTAATGTCTTATTTCAAACATTACCTGCTTCAAATTCAGCTTGCTAATCTCCACCAGGTGACACCAGGTGTCTGGAGTTCATTTGCTTCTCTGTCAACTCCCATCCCTCCCTCTTTTTTTTTTTTTTTTTTGTGACTCAGTTCTCCCTGGAGCAGCAGTAACCTGGTAGATCTGCAGGAAATAAGTAATAACATTCCTGTAAACTTAATCTTCAGAAACAAGCTGTGTGGAGCTATTCCAATAGTTCAAAATAAAAGTGAAAAGTACAGTGTTTGTGTGTATATGGCATGATGTGCCTTCAGGTTATATCCATCATTTATGTATTTTAAACCTTGTGCAGCAGCATTTTTAGAAGAGAGAGTTTGTGCTGTCCTTTAAAAGAATTTTTTTTTCTTTGCATTTGCCACGATTTTAGTAATAATAACGTAGAACTCTTGATATAATGTGCTGATAAAAGATTGGGCAGGTCCCTTTAAAAGTAAATGAAAGTGAAAGCTAACCCAGCAGGACTTTTACCTCTTTCAAAGTGCATTTTACACAATCTCATGGAATTTTTTTTCCCTATAGTGGTGATTTTTCTCTCTCCTCTGTTAAATTAAGAAACAAATTAGAGTTGCAGAGGATCTTTATAAGTTCTCCAGTTTATTCTCTTAAGTTAGGACCAGGTCTGCCTACACAAGTGACATCATAGGCTGTTGTAGTGCTTACTTAATTTTACTGAACAGGACTGTTGCTGGGAATAGGCATTAAAGATGAAGGCACAGGTCTCTAGCTGAGGACAATCTGGACAAGTTTTGCATTTGTGCCCTGCGGGTGACCTGTCTTCAGCCTCAGACACCTACCATGTGTCTGAGGCATATTGCACTGGACCAGGAAGGTGACCACGTCCTTCAGTATTGTCTGCACAGCTATAGTTGGAAGAGCATGGGTATCTTCTGTGCTTTTCTGGGTTGGTGTGGCCACTTGGTCTCTCCAGGGTAGGTAGCCCATGGTACCGGGGATGGAAAGGATGGTACGTTGCAGGGGCATTAGCTGCTCCTGTCTTGGAGGGCTTCAGCTTGCAGGCAAAACTTGTGCCAGTAGCAATGGCACGATGGTGTCTCCATCTACTTCCAGGTGCAGTGATATCAAAGGTCTGAAACAGCGGTGAGCATTAACTGGTGTGGTTGAGGTACATGTTTTGCACACGTGTTCAGCAAGGAGCATAGAGGAACAGTAGTGGGTAGGGAACCTGGGGAATATCCAGACTACACTACTTCCAGGCCCATCACAGAAGAGCAGCCAACTTGTGAAGGCTTATCTCCGCACACATGCACACAGAGGAGCAGGCAGAGACATTGGCAGGTGAGGGAGTCCCGATAACCCACTCAGAGAAATGAGGCCTGGCTGTGTCCAGGGAGCCTTTGCCCTGTGTGCCAGGTATAACAGCTATCTGCATGCATCAGTGAGAGGCTGGCCTCCTGAGGAGGCATGGGGTGCAGGGGCTGAGTGGGGGACTCTGGGATGTTTTGGGGAGCAACCAAAAGCTAGGATGGGGGCCATTTGGGAGCAACAAACGTGGAGAACATAAAATGACAGAGATAAAAAGGTCTGACCCTGTGTAAACAGGCCTGCTCTCTACCCTTATATGACTGTCCTGCAAACAGCCTAGTTTGTCCCCTGTCTGCGATAAACTCCATAGCTGTTATCCTGGGGGGAATGCTGTTCTGTGTACACATCTGCCTGAAGGTCTGCTTGCCAGCACCTGGAACCAGACTGCAGGTTGGAGGGCCTGTGCGTCTGTGGCACTAGCGCCCAGCATGAAAGTGTGACAGTGAGCAAAGGTCAAGATGGACTAGCCAGCAGATAGGCGAGGTGGCCCATGAGGTAGGTTTGTCTGCATCCTTGAGGCACTGGCTGCTGGAGGGGCTGGTGGTCCTGGTCAGTTGCCAGAGAGAGCTTGGAATCTGTAGTCAAGTGTGAGACTTACAGTTGCTGGGGGTCCACAGCACATTTGATGATGTGTGAAGGGATCCATGCATCAGCAACTGGCTTGTGAGTCCAGATAGATGCCTGCAACTAGGGACACTGGGGACAAATGCTGCAAAGACTAAGCCATCTACTGGTGGATCCACCTTGTACGCAGGCCTGTATACGTATTTTCCAGTAATGAACCTTCATCCTGGCTGGCTGGGGCAGGGAACAGAATGAGGCCATCAGTGCTGTTTTTGTGAGGATCTGTCTGTGATGATCAGTGTGGCCAGTCATGCATACGTTTTGTGTTGTGCATGTGTGTCTATGTGCTTGCCTGATGGACATCTGTGCTCAACCTCACTAATGGTTGGACCTGGAGACATCGGCCTGCCTGTGGCAGCCTTGCTATATTGAGCTGCCAAGTTTGGCAACCTGCTGCTGATAAGCCAAGTGGTAACACCAAGTATTCACAAGTTGGAGAGTTACACTGGGTGGTATTTTTTTAATCCTTCCTCTTCCTGCTCATATTGGTACACTTCACTCTTTTTTTTTTTTGTGATGAGATTGTTATGTCATGCTACCATCGTACTTCTTCCCACCAAAATGACTTTCTCTTGTTACACTCACATGTCTAACACTTTCTGTATTGCTGCAGTTGGGTCGGGTTGTGACATACCCAATATGGCTAATCTACAACACCATCCTGAGGCTTTTCTGGGTTTCAAGTCCTGCGATTACTCTGAAGGATCCTGAAGTCAAGTATGCACTGAGGCTGATTGATAAGGAGGTATGTACAGGGATGAGCATTACCTCTCCACGGATGCTATGAAACACTATAGCTTCTCACATCTTGGGTAATGTTGCAGCTCCATCCTTGTAGGCCTCCTTCAGGTACTGCAAGGTTGCTGTTAGGTCTCCTGGGAGCCTTCTTTTCTCCAGGCTGAGCAACCCAAGCTCCCTCAGCCTGTCCTCATAGCAGAAGTGCTCTAACCCCCTGGTCAGTTTTGTGGCCCTCCTCTGGATCTGATCCATCAGGTCCATGTCTTTCCTGTATTGAGGGCTCCAGACATGGATGCAGTACACCAAGTCCTCAGCAGAGCAGAGTAGAATGGTAGAATTGCTTCACTCAGTCTGCTGGCCACACATCTTTTGTTGCAGCCCAAGATGCCACTGGGCCTTCTGGGCTGCAGGCACACACTACTCTTGTCCAGTTCTGCTGTAGCAGTTTGCAACAGAATTCACAGTTAATTTCTTTTTTTTTGGCTAAACAGTTATTTATCTATTTTTTTGCCTACTCTTTTGTTACTTTTTATATGCTTTTTTAAAAATCTTGGGATGAAGGAAGAAGTTCTTACATAACCAGGTAAATTGATGCTACATGTGGTACCTTTTTCAACAGAGACTGATTGATGAATATTTGTGATTTTATTTTATTTGTTTTCCTAAGTGGGAAATCAATGTCTGTAATCAGAAGTTAATTTTGAAAACAATAAATTGGTGTGGTAAGTGCTAGTAGCTTCTAACGCCCTGCTGCAAGTCTGAACAAATGAACTCCCTGTTTTGGAAGTAGTTGGGAATTTTTAATTTTTAACCTGACATATTTTGATGATGCAGTTGAGAGTATGGCCTAGGAGAAAGCATAGAACAGCTTAGGGTGGAAGAGACCTTGGAGATCATCTAGTCCAACCTCCCTGTTATGGGCAGGGACACCTCTCAACTAGACCCCAGCCAACCTGGCCTTTAACATCTCCAGGGAAGGGGCATCCACAACCTCTCTGGACAATCCATTCCAGAGCCTTGCTACCCTTGTAGTGAAAAATTTCTTCCTGGACTGTGGCCCAGGCACAGGAGCAAGAAACTTGACCAGAAAGCAAAGGAGCAAAAGAATCTCAACAGGGAAGAGAAGTTGCACTTGAGCAATTTCACAGCTAACGGAAATGGGTCAGTGATTGCAGCAGAAAAGTGGTCATGTGTACTGGGCTGCCATGAAGCAACACATGTATGTGAAATGTCCACAGTTAGTAGAAGCAGTTTTTAGGCATTTGAAGTGTGAAAAGCACTGACCTGGAAAATGCCTAGTTTGTCATATATGTATTCTCTAACGCATCTTAGATTTTTATGTATGAAAGCTGGAAATCAGATGTACCATTTTGTTGAGCTGTTGGGAGCAGAGAGGTCACTCTTGCATTGCTTGGCTTTTTACTCTCCAGCTGAAATGTTAACATATGCTCACACTAAGTATGGCATACTCCTGTCTGCTGAATGGAGAAATAGGGGTCACAAGGATGCTTCCTAGTGTTTAGCTTAGGGAAAAAACTGCCCTAACCCTCAGGGATGTTTTTTTTTGTAATGGCAAGCAATGTGTTTGTTGCATTTCTGTGGCTTCAGCAAAGAACCAGCCTGAAAGAACTGTTTTCTAGCTTTGTATTTGGAGTCTGTTCTCCAGCTTTGCATTTGCAGTGGCCAGTGTGGAAAAATACCTCAGCACCTGCAACTTGAGCCACAAATGCGTGCTGGTGGCCAGAGGTCTGTATAAATGATTATAATTTTATGATGAAGTTCTTACCTAAATTAGAGTGCTCTTTTAAATTTTAATTAAAGATTACTTAGGTTTTCTTAGGGAAAATATTTTTAAGGCACCCGGCATAGTAAAAGGGAAGCAGGTCTCTACTTCCTAATCTTCTGGATGTCCACTAGCATCCTCTGAAATCATGTTCTATGTTGAAATAGTTAATTCTTCTGATTTTTAGAAGTCAGAATTAATTTTAGAAATAAATTTTTCTGGCCTTTAACTCCTCATGTATTGTGTATTTCTATAAATGAGAATTGAAGAAGTGATTGATTTTTTTGTCTTGTGGCCTGTCACAGGAGGCCATGTAAGTGCTCACATTGTTTAGAAAGTTAATGTTTAGTCTTAATCTGAAGTTAATATTTACTCTTAATTTTCATATGAGTATCTTATTAAATTTTACCGTTTGCATTTAAATGCACATCAAAACAGTGTTCACATCCATCTATTTTAGTTCTATTTTTAGTTCTGTGTTGCTTCTTAAATTATTTTGAGATGAAGTCAAGTCTGGGGGGAGTTTGAATGAGAAGTGTCAGGATTGCCATGCTGGGGGAGTTCATTATGCAAAACATTTAGTTAGGATGCTTCTCTCTCCTAAATACTTAATCCTGCAGGAAGCCAGTCTAGCGTACTGGTTTTAGAAGTGAAATCACAAGTGTTAAATCCCAACAACATAGCTGATTGTTCTTTTTATTCTCTCTTTCAGGAAGTTAGTCATGACACAAGAAAGTTCCGATTTGCTCTCCCTTCCACAGACCACGTTCTGGGTCTCCCTGTAGGTATGTTCTGTCTTTTCTTACTGAGAACACAGCCATTGTTAAGTACAGAGATTTTGAGGGGATTGGGGTTTTTTTCCTACATTTTTAGCTGTTGAATTTTGAACACTTTCCACGTGGCTTGTGCTGGTATTTAAGGCTTTGTGAGATATTCATGCTGTGAGTCATCCGCAGAGTCAGAAATCTTGTATACCGTCTTCTTTCTGTGAAGACAGCAGAAACAAAGACTGCTCTTTGTTTGTATTTTTCCAGTCTCAGCTTTCCAGTGTATGTTATTCCCATGGTGCTTGATCTTTGTGGTCCCTTTCCATCCCCTGAGGCAGGGCTCTCAGCTGCTTCCACTCTAACACACAGAGTTTACCAGATGATCTACTCCCTTCTGAGTTTGTATCCAGACTCATGGAACTTCTTAATCACCATGAGGTAGATGTTTCCTTGGGTCTCACCATGTGGTGTGCTGCTTTCCATGCTAACTCTGCAAATTTGTTTCCTTTTGCATATATAAAGGCCATTAATTGCTTTAACAACCTTTTGCAATGATCTGTAGATTAGGTGCTTTGCAGTAGTCCTCAGCACCTTTCCAGCATTACACTCCATAGTGTTTGGATTCCCTCATTCGGCATAGCATATTCTCTTTGCCCTCATGCCTGCTTAAGAGGATCAAGGTGGTTTCCTTCCCTTGCCTATAATGAACATTGAAGGGTGAACTCTTACCTCTGTAATTGCTTTTGTCCTACACTCTAACAGAAGGAAACAGTCTGGGTTGAATTTGGTCACAGCTTCCTCCAGTGTTTTAGTAAGATCCAGGCAATTCAGCTAGTTGTTTCAGCACAGCCTGAGAAAACTGTGTCCTGCAGTATCTTGGGAACAGAATAATCGTGCACCTGGAAGTGCTCTGCATGGGCTAATCTGTGGGGTGACTGAGGGAGTGGTTTACTGGGCAAGACTAGAGAAGCAGAGATCTGAGAGCTGGTAAGGGGGTAAAAGCAGCTGGGAGCAGCAGAGTTGGCAGCCTTGGGGCAGATACTGGTGTGCACTCTGCGTATTTAGTCCAACTCTAGCATTTTGATTTTACTGCTATCTGGAGAACTATATGAGAAACCATGATTGGCTGTGAGGGGGAGTGGGATTGTGTGTGGCCTCAGAGGCTGCCAGCTCCTGTCCTGTCAGGGTGAGATAAACACTGTAACAAGTATGAGCAAAAGGAATGTGTTCCCTTTGGGTGGAGCTCCTCTTTTGGGTTTGTACCAACTCCTGAGACCCAGCAGAAGTGCTGTATGTCTAGGCAGATGTAGCAATGGCAGCTAGAAGACCTCCTGAGAGATCTAAGGTTAAACTAAGGAGAGTCAAATGCAGTTGCAACAGTTTATGACTAACATCTGAATGGAGGAGTGTGAACAGCACTTGACAATGATCCTCACCTGTGTCCTTTTTACATACATACCTACAATCTTTTGCAAGGTCTCACAGTTAGGGTTGTGGTGAATGTAAATGTGTGAAGCTGTCAGAACAGGTAAGATTGACACAAAATTAGCAGGAGAGTTGGCTGCCCTTCCAGGTAGATTCTATGCATGGTTAACAACTCTGGCAAGATGCAGAGTCAGGAAAATGAGAGGAGGAGGGTAAAGGGATGCTCCAAAACAAGGTAGGTAGAACAACTTTGGAGACTGCCTTTGCAGTCCTCGTCAATTTGGTACATCCACTGAAAGAAAAAGAGCCTTTTGAAATCAGCTGGCTTTTATTTTTCTCCCTGCCAACAGGACAGCATATCTACCTGTCTGCACGGATCGATGGAGCTCTGGTTGTTAGACCTTACACTCCAGTTTCCAGTGACAGTGACAAGGGCTTTGTGGATCTGGTTGTCAAGGTGAGAATGTCACACTCTTCTACCAGGTTGGGCAGCTTCTCAGCCCACCTTTGTACTTCCACTATTGTAACAAGTGATGTGCAGTTACCTACAATCCCTATGGCATTGTGCAAGCATTCCTTATTGAATATGTCTTAGGAGATACTGCCTTATTTTTCTGTTTTTGCGTACTGCAGTTTTCCAGAATCTGTGTAAAACCACAGACATTAACATGCTTTTAAAAATCCCTGTGAAGTAAGGAATTAATCTTGCCTGAACTGTCAGCTGCTTCAGAAGCTAATGTAATGTGGTCACTGTGATCATTAGGAGGGGTGATTGTTGTCATTAGTGATCCAGTGTGAATGATTTGATTGGCAAAATTGTGGTTTGCTGTTGGTGCAGTTGATGCTGCTCTTAATTTTTTATTTCTTCTTTACAACTATTAACATTTACTCATTTACTGTGAAACTAGATGTGACTTTGCCCTGCACTACCTGCTTATGTTTGTAAACATGGCATTGCATGACATGGAAAAAATGTAAACCTTTGACTTATATATTTCCCAAGATTCCTTCTTCCCAGTGTGGCTCTCCATGCCTGCAAATGATGCTGTTCCGGTAAAAGTGTAGCTAGGTTCAGCTTGAACTCTTCCACACCCAAGTGATTTAAAACAAGACACCCAGTGTAATTACAGCCACTGATACCTCAGCGGGCAGCTGAATATTCCAATTAGTTGGGTATCTGCTTTTTTGTTAGTCTAACTTCGAGGTGTAAACAGCTGGCATCTCAAGAAGGATTATTCTTTTGGCAACTAAGCTGTCAAGGATCTTTCTCAAAAGTTTTTCTATTTGAAATCGTGGTGGTGTTTTTTTTTCCTTCCCCCCCCCC
>VWYK01155642.1:0-11103 GCA_013399775.1 Semnornis frantzii | reverse complement strand
TAATGATGATGATAATAACAATAGCCCTCAACTGAGGTCTCAATCATTGCAAAACATAGCATCCAACAAGTGAATGATAAGGTGCACAATGATGTTACGAGTAACATTGAAAGGTGCAATATTCTTCCTAGGGTTTGACAAAAAAAAAAAATGTGGTCAATCTCAGGAAGAACTTCACTGACAATTCAGTAATAATCTATTATTATCCAATATACGCTGCCTCTAACACTTCTACCCTAGAAATCACATCTCTATAGGTACATACAGACACATATTTCACTGGGAGCACACAACGCCAGCCAGGGTCACGCTTGGCGTTAAGTGGATAAATAACGCTGATGTTCCTGGCACCAGCTGATGAACCTGTGCAACTGTAATAAAAGAGACAATGCCAAATAACAAAATAAAGAGTCAAGAATTATCTCCCCTGCCTCACATCCTTTGGCTGCACTCTCCATATGGCCAGAAGGAAAAGCCATCTCCCATTTGCCTACCAAACCACATATTTAATCCATGTGCTTATGTCAAACTTAATTACAGCACATTTGGCATAAAATAACAATCCACATCCTTGGAGAGGAGAACTTAAGTAGTTAATATGTGTGATTGAATGAAAGTGCTTTGCTGAATGTTTATGAGAAACCCAAGACGAGCGAAATGTGGTGATATTTTAACCCTTTAAACACCAGCTCTCCTGTCCTGTGCTGAAGCCCATGGCACCTGCTAAGCCCACCCCATGCTCTGACAGAAGCCTCGCACCAAGAGAAATGCTCCTGTACACAGACCTGGTCAAGACTTGGCCAGCAAACTCACCATCCTCCTAGCAATGAAGTCATGTAACTGCAATGGAGACATTTTGATACCTGCTTGCACCCCTGTTTGATGTCTCACAGATTTAGACCACATGGAACTGTACCGTAAGAAGCTGGGGGTTTCCCTACAGCCCAGGCAGTGGAGGTGTTTTGCTGTGGGCCGTGCTGGACAGGAAGCAGTTTTCCTGAAGGCATGACACGGAAATCCATGTTCTTGGTTTTAAGAGCAGCAGTGACCTTGCCATCTGACATCACATAAGGCAAATGTGAATTTCACAGATACACCTGCACTGAGCTCCTAAGTCTAAGTGTTAAGCTGAGCTGCTTTTCGAAGACTGATTTAATGGCTCCAAATAATGTTTTTGTTTTCTTTCTACCCATTTGAACATCCACTGAGTGATGTTCCTTCACAGTAGGTGTTTCCTATGATGTTATGTGGAAACAAAGATGGCATTACAGAAGAAGAGTGGTAGACCCTGGTATCTGCATGCCCTGCACTGCCCTGCAGGTTTCTGTCAGACTGTCCTCTTATGACCCACTTACCAGTGTCGCTTGGAGAGCTAATGAGTCTTCCTGCCTTCCTCCCCCCCACCTTCTATGCCTTAAAAATATCTTGGTACTTCTATCTTCTTTGTATGCCTGTTTGTAGAAAGCACAGATCTCCAAAATGGAAATTTCCCATATTTCTAATCCCCTGAGTCTCCAAAGAAGCATGTGTCTAAAAGCAGACAAGTGGATTTGGATTTACATCCACACACAGATCTACTAGGGGGAGATAAGGACAGAGTAAAGAAGACATAGAGATGCTACATGTCCCATATGGAAATCAGTTGGCAGGGCACAAAGGCAAATTTGAGGATGAAAAGCTCAACTTCAAAGTGCAAAGACATGGCCATGATCTCTAGCTCACAACATCCCTACATCACAGAGCACAGCAGAGGGACATCAGGGAAGGACCATTTTCCCCATGAACACCCAGTGCTGGCTTCTGAGAGCAGGGGTGGTGATGTCCTCTTGGCCAACCCCATACAGGCTCTTAAAGTTCATATTCTCAACCTCTCTATTTCCATGGCAATGTCTGCCTGTGGAGCCAACGCTGATCCTAACACCTCAGAGCATAGACCTGGTTTATGGTGGCCACCAGCTTGGTCTGCAGCTGTCCCAGTGAAGTGGTTCAGGATCATTCCAAAACAAGGCTGAGAGCTTCCTGCTACAGCAGAGACCTTGGGCTGTGTGCACACCCTAAGCTGTCCTGGGCACTCTGCTCACAGGAACCTCTGAGTGCAAAACAAGGGGGTGGGTCTAGCTGGCTCTGCCTGAAATCCTGGGGATCAGGACATGGAGCTGGCAAGGACTCAAAGCTTCAGAGAGGAATCAAAATTCATAGCACGAGCCTAGAGCACTGGGCAGGTTGGAGGAGTTTAGATGGACAGCTTGAGAAACAAGGGCTGGGCAATAATGGCATCAAAGGATGGAGCCAGGCTTTTCTGGAAGTGTGCAGTGAGGAGCGGGCAGACATCTGAATGAGGAATATCCTAAGCAGATACTCAAAAAAAAAAAAAAAAAGTTTGATGAAAGTAGTCAAAAAATGGAAGAAGTGTCCAGAGAGGTGGCAGAGATTTGCAATGCCTGACTGGAGAAGGCCCTCAGCAACTTGATTTCTGTTGGCCTTGCTTTCAGTGGGGGTTTGGACAAAGTGACCTCCAAAGGTCCCTTCTCACCTAAATTACACCACGATAACCAGGAAGGCTAGAAATGTGGAGGTCACCGCAGTCAGCGTCGGAGATCACAGAGCGCAGAGTAAAGTTTCTGTGTAAGAAATAGTTTCTGTAGATAGAGCAGGGAAAGAATAAAATGTGTTCAGCAATGACCTTGATACAAGGAGCAGGAACAAAGAGGAAATAGCTGGATGTGGCAAGGAGGTTATGAGCCCTGGTAATGGCCTGCTCCTGCTCCCTTACAACGAGAATGGAAAATCTCCCATTAACTTCAGTGACACTGGACCAGGCTCTAAAAGAGCAGACACTAAAGTAGATGACAGTGTCAGAAAAGAGAGGAGGAAAGAAGGAAAAATTTAAGTTTCACTTTCATCATGCTGAGTAGGAGTTAACTGCTGAAACTCTATTGTTCCCTATTTCAAAAATGAAAATAAATAGTTTGCAACAAATACGGCGGTGCGAGTGCTGCTGGAGTTAATTGGCTCTGTATCTTTAAAACGATGGCACAACTTTCTTGTTGCCAGAGATTAATTCCTGATGATTTATCGGAGTTAGTGTGAGTCCTTCACCCTGCCCTGGATATAAGAAAGGTGACAGTAGCCTAAGAACTGCCACATTGGGTGCAAAATCCTAAGGAATACACACTGCGACAATTCACTCTGAGTGCTGTGTGCTGGATTCTACATCACCATCATTACATTTCTGCTGCTAGTAAAAAGCAAGATTAGTTTGTACACTAACTGAGGAGATATATATATAATATATATATGGAGGACAGGCCGTTATGGAGCCTTTGATAGGTAAATGTATATAATACAGTCATACATTTCTGTGTCTTATGAAAAAACACATCCTGTAGAAGAAGTTGCAGAGCCCATAGTTCTAGCTAGAGTGGCTAAAACACTGCCCAGACTAAAACATAAATTGTTTTTGGGTATGGGGAAGCTTGTAAGAAGAAAATAGTAAGATTCATCAAAACACCTTTGGAGCAAAGCTGGTTTGTAGCCTGGGGTTACTGCTTGCTGCTACCACTTGTTCTGTTTGTTGTGGTGTTTTCAGTTGTTTGCGCCTCGTGGAGAAGCAGTGGCCTTTTCTTTTTGATCCAGGGGACATGTTGCCCTGCCAACACACAACTGAACAGCAAATATCCGCGTGTCAAGACAAGACAGTGCCTGAGCATGCCGAGGCCAAGAGCAGCTGATATCCTCCAGTACTGTCCTGCATCCCAGGACAACCAAGGTCATGCCTAAGTCTGGTCCAAGTCCCACTGAAAGCCTGCGTCTGGGACAGCTGGCTCCTCAGCCAGTCCCGTGCCCTGCAGGACACACTCTCTGAGCCCATCCACAGTTACTACTGATTGCAGATAGACCATGAACTGTCCCGGCATCTCCCGGCCCCTGTTCGGTGATGTTCGGGTGTCTGCCAAGTACAGTGCCCTCTTCCCCTTGAAGCTGGAGTGTATTCTCCTTCCCACGTCTGCTGCAGAGCCCTGTCTGCTCGCAGGGACCCAGGATTCCATGCAGAGCTTTCCCATGCCATCGTCCCTCAGAATAGCTCTGCTCTCCGTATTTTTAGCAAGGCTCTAATGGGCCAATATGTTTGATTTTCCACTGTTTCCACCCTAGCTCAAATCCTGCTCCTCAGCAGCCTCCCTGCATTTCTGCTGACACATCTGGCCAGTGGTGGCAGGGACGGGGGGATGCGGGGTGGAGGAGCCTTGGAGATGGTAGCTCTGGCAGCAAGAGCTGCTTTGCATACTTGGAGTTGTACAAAGCTGATTTTCTGAGAGAGAGAAAGACGGAGAAAGGGGTTTCTGTAAGTAGCGGAGACAATGAGAACAAGGCAGGCACTATGCCAAGCACGGGATGGCTGCCAAAACACATATCATTAGCTTGGACCAGCTATAAGCAAGGAAATGAGAAACATATGTTGGAGAGCAAGGTTAGGAGCGAGGGACTATGGGTCAGTGACAGTCGTCCGAAAACTTTTCCCTTGTTCTTCAGCTGTGGCCCGACGGTGTCAGATGTCATTCTGACAGCCTTCATTTCTCATGACGGCCAGGCTTATTTTGGCCTGGTTGTTTTTTGTTGTGGGTTTTTTTCCCTCCCCTAATGGGAGTTATTGAGGGAAGAAGAGAACAGACAAGAAAGCCTTTGCCATTTTTTTTTTCCCCGCAGTTATGGGAAAATAACCTTGTTTTCTGTGATGTTCTCTGAAATCCTCACCCTTTATAAAATAGTGGTGTCTCAGGACTGGGATTCTGCCTGGCCATGGTGAAAGGAAAAGGGTGGGAAGTGTATTCCTAAGTAGTTCTTGCTGTTCTTTCTTAAATATAATTAGATGCACCTCATTACCTCAAACTAAAGGCCCTTTGTACTTCTTCAGGGCTGTGTTTCCTGGAAGCCATGGCATGCCACGGCTTGCAGCACCCAGTCTTATTCTATCACATGAGCAGTGTATTTTTAACATTTTTGCCCTTTATCCAGGCTGTTTGCAGATTATTTCATTTTTCTCCAAAGACTACACCCGGATGATACGTTTCTCTCTGACATTTAATGAAGTGTTTGAAGATCCCACTCCTTTTCCCAGCACCATTATGTCTCTCCTTCCTTTCATGTAGCTTTCACTAGTAGCACCTCGAAGATCATTGCTTCTTCCCTCCAAGGTTGAAATATTCCCAGATAGAGAAGAGGGTGTTGTCCGAGATCCCTAACAGGGATCCCAAGAGACTTTTGTTTGACTACTGCTCTGCAGCAGACTTTATCTGCACTTGATAGGTGCTGGGGGATGAGCACCTTGTAAAATCTCAGCTAGCCTCAGGTGCATAATATGGAAGAGTTTCATGCTGGTTTTGGGCTTGGAAATGTGTGTGGAGCGGAAAGAAAGGCAAGGATGCAAGGAGGAGGATCATATGTAAAAAGCCAAACACCATTCCTCATGGAAGATATCTGTAACAATACAGGATATAGGATAACAGGTGGAAATGTTGCAATTCAACCTGCACAGCAGCACCTAGCAGCACTGAGCAGAACAGTGCGGTGTGGTCCCTCTCAGTCCAAGCATGCCAGCCACCGTCCAGGCGAGCAGCCAGTCTGTATGAACTGAGGACATCTGGCTTGAGCACAAACTTTTCTTTTCTTTGGATTCCTTGTCCTGGAAAATGCATGTTCTGCTGCTCCTGCAAGTCCATCAAAGATGTGGAACAGGTGCCAGAACAGAAAGGGCAGTAATGTGTGAAAACCTCTGATAGTTAGTTGGACATATCAGGTGTGACCCACATGGGGTCTACATGGAGTGGTTTAGACCTCAGTGATGTTTTACAGTCTTTCAGTTACTGAGTGGCTGTGTTTTGTTTTTGAAAGTTCAATTTCTTAAAAAACAAAACAAAACACATTTGCCTCAATGGTTCCAATTTACAACGAAAATCACAGACTATACTTGAGATGGCCATGGGTTTCATTCACTTTTTTCTATTTTATTTGTTGTTTATAGAAGTTTTTTCTTTCATCATTTCCCCTTGCATTCGTCTCATGTAATCTCTCTCCAGCTACTGCTCTTTGCTTACATGCTATTTATTTTGATTCAGAGTAAATGTCCATCCTTAACCTACTATAAGGTTGTCAGCCAGGGTTTGTGTCCTATAATAAAAACAATAAGAAAACCACTAAATATCAACTTCTTGATCTGTATCTGCACATTTGACTGCATAGGAGCCTCTGGGTTTATGCTGGAGAACTGCTCCACTGTTAACTTAGAGAAACAACAAACTGAACCAACCACATAGCACCTGGATCTTCTATTGAAGGTTTCCTCTTCAAATTTCAGATGTCAAAAGATCCATTTTGGCCAACAGAAAAACCACTACCGAAGTGGTATGATGGTGTGGATGGGCTGTTGGCAGTCTGATGTCTATTCTCCTGCTCTGATGTGGTGGCAGTAATGTTCTCCATGCACCTTGTGGAGGATGTGATGGCTCTGGTGTTGCACATGGACTATTCCCTTATGGGAATTGTTGGCATGATGTGAAAATACACAGAAGAGCAGTTTTACAGTATCTTGTATGCCATTGGTTGTGGTTTGTCTTATAGGAAACTATCTGCCTATTTCTCACCTTACGCCTCGCTTACTCTTGCTCTCTGAACTCTGAAGAGCTTTAGGCTCTTTGTAACTGAAATGATCTAACTGTAGTGCTTGAACGTCATCAGGGACGTCTTGGTGGAATACAGAGTCTAATCCACAGGAACTCAATCCAGAGATCTTATTCTGGACTAAGGTCTAGAAGTCACATAAACCAAAAATGTTTTTATAATATAGTTCCTGTTGCAAAATATGACTCTGAAAGTAGTCTGAAAAGGAAACAAAATACCTCTGTGTAAACAGGCAGAGCAGAAAAAAAACCCCAAAACTGCACGCAATGATTGAGGAATAAACAATGTGAAGAGAGGACAACACTTTGAGAGAGCCAACACTTAGAAGTCTTAAACTGCAAATTGTTCCCAGTATGACTTTTTAGTTGGATAACATAAACTTTCAGATCTAAAAGCTTCATTGGGTTGGCTCAGTGACAGACAGTGCCAGGCTGCTCTCTGGACAGAGAAAAGTCCTGAGAAAATCACAATGTAATGCATCATGTCTAAATGTTTGCAAGAAATAATTTAACCTCAATGTCATCAATCACTTTCCACAACCGAAATCCTGCTCCAAGAGCCTGTCCACCCTGCCCACAGAGATCCTGCTCATGGAGAGTCTGCCTCTGGAGACATCCTGCCCATGGAAAGCCTGCCCATGGGGAGACAGCCCACAGCTGGGCAAACCCCACAAGTCTCCTGGGGCAAGGTGGAACATCAAGTTTTGAAAGAACTTAGATAAGGCCCAAGATCAGGTTTGAAAGGAAAATGGAGATGAAACAAAGGTCATACATGGACTGACTGCAGGTAGAAACCAAGGGCAACTGAGAAATGAAGAGGACAGAGCTAGCCAAGGATGGGGACAAGCTCAGCCTGAGCTGGCTATTCCTGCACTTCACTCCTCACCTGTGCTGGCTCCAGCCAGGGAAGGGAGATGAAAGCTGTATCATTTTGAAGCACTTTAACTTGCCAGTTCTGGGGAAGGGCCTCAGAAAAGAAGCAGAAACCTGTAAGGCATGGTCCTTCAACCACTTCACCAGCACAGACCCCAGTAACTTCCACACATCATGGATCAAAAATGTAATCCATTTTTGGACTTGCACACATCATGGACCAGTAAATGTTTCTTTATAATAGCATGCAGTGTTCCTGGGGTGGAGTTGTGGGCTTGTTTGTTTGTTTATGTATATGAATAACATATATTATTTGTTTATATATAAATATATATATATATATATTTTTTTTTTCTTTTTCCCCCACAAAACGAGGTATATGAAAGAGGATACAACTGATACAGGGGCCTAAACCCAGTATGTACCATAATGACCCAAGATCATTGAGATGTGTACTCTTGATTTCAGTTGATAGGTTCAACCAACAGAGAATTTGGCTTAAGAGTCTAGTTTCTTCCCAAAAGGAAAGATAAGAATGTTCTACCACATCTTCAGGAATTCTTGGGAAAGGAGAGATTAACCTGTAAGTTAATGATAAGTGGAACTCAAAGCTGATGACACATATTAGCTCAAAGACACTGCTGAGGTGTGGAGGACTCTTCAATGTAGGGCATATTTCAGCTCCTGTTTTATCCTCTCTGGATTGCAATCTGTGGCAAACACAGATTATTTTCAAAAACCTCATTTTCTTCTCTAAACTTAAAATCACATTAATGTTTTCAATTCGGATTTACAAAGCAGCAGGCCACACAGACCCAGCAACATGGGTTGGCCAACAAGTTTGAACAGGAAATGAGTGAGCTCTAGAAAACCATTAATTACATGTAAAGGCAATGATCAGTGACTTCAGTGTAATCTCCTCCCAAAGTCATAACCACTATTAAGACGTAATTCCATTTTCTCTGCTGCTAAGGCTAGTTTAAGAAGGCCCAGCTATTTCCATGCATCCCTTTGGTTTTGGAGATGGAAGGGAAGGCTTTGCTGGGCTGGAATTTTTAAAATCTTTGTCATATCATTGCGGTTTGCAGTGTGGCTGCAGAAGAGCTATATCAGCACAACTGCAGAGATGGCAAACCACTGTCTGGGATGGGAACTGCAAGGGTGGGCATTGTGTCTGGAGGCAGCAATGCCAAACATCAGCCTGTTCCACAGCAAAGTGGTGAGCTGGACAGGCTCTCATGGCTATGAGTATCCAGACATCACTCCGTGGATGTTGTTTTCTTGAAAAGAGATTCCTCAGAAATTCAGGAGAATTACCAGCTGTTGTTACCTGCCCCAGGTAGGTTGGTGAAAGGTTTTTTCTCCCACCCTATCCCTCTTGTGTGGACGCTTACCAACATGTCACCCCACTTGCGAAGAACCACAAAGGGCCAGAGAGTGAACTGGGATGAGGAAACCAAATGGAATCCAGCCAGGGAAGAGAGGCACAACCCCCCAGGAACCCTCCTCTGCCTCTGTCTGTCTGAATTATGATAATGTTAATGCAAGACAATGTCTCAAAACAGATACTGCTTGATTAAAATTATAGACTCCAGGTAGAAAACATCTGAGCAGAACTGAGAATGTGGGCTAAGGAGACTAGGTGAAACCGTGCAGCGTTAATTACTGTCTCAATCACCTATTTCAGTTTCACACCACTCTGAATAAGGGTGACAAAGAATTCCAGCATCTGCAGTAAGCGTAGATGGATGCACAAGGATTTCCATGTTTTGTTTGATGTGTTAAAAGACAGAGGCACTGTCCACAGAAGTAGAACCACTCACATCAGACCTCGGTTCATTTTTAGCTTTCTTGCATTATTTTCTTTCTGTGGTCACATGTAGACATTTTTCCAATTAATCTGGATGTGTGCAGTAATATTCCATGCATCTTATGCTTACTGATATCTATTTAATGAGCTTCCCTGAGGCAGAGTTGTGATGCCTTTCAGGTGATAGTAAAGATGCGTTACTGTTTGCTCTCAGCAGATAAAGTTTCTTGCTATTGTCCACACTGGACAACACAAAACTACAGGAGGATGCAGAGGGGTGTTACTGTTGGTTCACATTTGCATGGAGCAGAAACTCAACAAGTCCTTGAGCATCTCAATGCATTTGTAACTGCTCTGAGAAGGTTTGGCCCAAGTGATCTCCAGAGGTCCTAAATTAGTCTATCATTCCCTAATTTTATTTTTCGCTTTTACGGAACATGTTCCCTTAGAAGAACAAACCAAGTTACCTACAATGCCTGTGTGAGAGCATGTGGAGAAGTATTTAACACAAATATATAGAACAGAAATCACTACAAAGCTGCACTGTGCATGTGTGTGTGCAGGCACATACACGCACCCCTCGGTGTCTATCAATAGACAGTAAAATCTCTCTGTCTTCAGAGGGAGTTATCTGGCAATAAAGCATTTTAAAAAATTAAAGTATCAGACTGATAATAAACTGATTTAATATTAAACTAAATTTCTGATGTAGTTCCTGTAATCACTTAACGACTGAAAAACCAGGAAGGTGTAAACAGACCAAGAAACATGCATGGAAAGATAAAATATTTGGGTTTGCTTTTAGCTTGAAAACATAAGCAGCCCAGGCACAGTGTAATTTGTTCATATCCCTGTGAACTATCCCTGAAAATGTCAGGTTGTCAGCATTTTAGCAGGTATTTTTCCTCCTACGCCTCCCTGCTGTCCAGGCAGCCTCGGAGGTTGTCCATGTTCTGGTCAAATCCCATATACCATCCCTAGTTCAGTCCAATCTAAATTACTTTGATACATCTATGAACTGAGTTTGCTTCTCTTTGCATTTCTTTCCTTGATACCCTAATCGTGTAAAGGAACTCCAAATCTTTTGTTAAATGAGCACCACACCTGATTAACACAGAGGCTAACTATCTCCAGGAAGAGACTATAGATACTGGACTTTATCTGGGGAGCTCCTGAGGAATTGCATGGATAGACATCATGAGCAAAGGACTGACTTCCGGAGAAGAGTGAAAGTGGTCAAAGTATATCAGTGTCAGGTTGATATACCTGTGAGGCTGGAATAACTGGCACAGATTGCCTCCATAAACCAAGGAGCACAGAACTGCAGAATGGTTTGGGCTGGAGGGAATGTTTAAAGATCACCTAGTCCAGCCCTGCTGCTGGGCAGGAACATCTTCAAGTAGATGGAATTACTCAAAGCTCTGTCCAGCCTGACCTTGAACACTTCCAGGGATGGGTTACATTTAACTCTGGGGGCACAGGCTTCACTGCATCACAAAGTGGGTCTTTGGGCTAAGGTGGAAACACAGTGCAGATGGCACTGGCTGTGGACTGAAACCACAAATCCAGCAACAAAAGGAAAGACAAGATACTGTCAGAAGGACTTCTCTCAGTATTATCTCAGCAAGAGTTGGTTATGAATTGTGCTGGACACTTCTCAAGACAAATGGGCTACAAACACTTTGGGTCGGTGTTACCACTTTCCGTTCAGCTTGCAGTCTGGACAGATTCACTCTGATATGA
>VWYK01155487.1:0-10342 GCA_013399775.1 Semnornis frantzii | reverse complement strand
AATTTCCCCATCCTGTTACAGTTGTCCAATTTCTCCTGTGTAAGAATTACCATTTAACTTTCTCTGCTCAATACTTCTGCCCTGCTTCATCTGTTTGCCTTAGAATCTGGAGCTGTTGCCACCAGCCCACTGCTAGTGTCCCTTCTCCAGTACAAGTGAATCTGCAGCACCATCCCACAGATCCCACACCAAACTGCTGGAATGGATTTCAAGAAGTCATCAATTCTATCCTCTGCCTCAAGAAAGGTTTGTGTCTGTCACTCCCAATAAATGTCCTAGAAAGCTCCAGTTATGGTTGTTGCTCAGAATACCTATTCCAGGATTCCTGCCCTGGGGGAGTTTTTACCTCATTATCTAAAAAAAATATATTACTTCAATGTAAAGAAATTATATTTTCTCCTGTGATGGTCAAAGGTGATTTTCTGCTCCCACTCAGTCCCATATGCTACCTGCCAAGGATGCAGAGCAGAGATGAGTTAATTATGTCTTGAAGGATGTTACGCTTTACTGTAGTTTACCCTTCCAAGAGTAAGCAAGTCCAGTTTTTTCAGTCACTTATTATTGGTTAGTCTATCAGAAGAAGCATCACTCTTGCTGCTCTTCAGTGAGTTTCTTAGTTCTCATTCTGGTCAAAATGGGCCATAGTTAGCAACTGAGGCCTTACCACAGCCAACCAGAGCACAAGGAACATTGCACCTTTCCTATAGACTGTACATATTTGACATAAGCATTCACCTAGAAGGATTATAAAAAAAAAGATATCCTTGTGCATCACAAGCAACAGCTTTAATGTTCCAGAGTATGATCCTTTTTGGCAAATCCTTTATGTAAGTGCTGAATCCTCATCAGGCAATGCAAATCTTTAATTCGCCCCTGCTGAAAGGCCTCCAGATTTTTTCAGACTATTTCTCCAGCTAATCAATTCTGATACTATATTTCATCATACTTGTGGCTCCTTCCAACATGGTGCCATTCGTAGATTTATTAAGTTTGTTCTTTTTTCTGCCAGCCAAGATGTGGAAGAAAACACTGAATACCAGACTCAAGATACTTCCTTGCTTAGTCTTTCAGGTTTCATAATCAGTAATTGATAAATATTGCCAGCATATTTGTTTTCTGAAAAATCTGGCACTCACTGCATGGTGATTTTTATCTTGGGTATGCACAGCCAGTTTACTCAAGATGCACAACAGCTATCTAAGAGCTTTTCACTAGCCCTCTGGCTACCATTAATAGAGAATTAATTTTGGCTTGATGTGTTTTTTTAGGACTGTTGATGGTTAATCATCTTTTACACACACACACATGCTCACATACACTTCTAGAAACTTTGATGTGGTTTGTGGGTTGTTTTAGCCTTTACCCAAGAAATTAAGCCAATATAACCACAGCAGCTCAACTTTTCTATTCTCCCTTTTTTCAAAGATAAATGCTATACTTGCTCTCTTCCCAGTCTCACGAACTTTGCATGTGTGTTCACTAGAAACTCTCAAAGGCATCATTGCCCCAAGCTGTTCTACTTTACCCAGTCAGTGCATTACCTCTCTGTTCCTGCCCCAAACCTCCACTCTTCTCTGTTTCTGGCAGCTATTATGTTACATGTCTAAATAAAAGAAAAAATAAAGAAGAGATGCCAACACTTACAGAGCAACCTTTGTTGCCCTTTATCTCCTTGGTGCCTTTTTCTGCCTTTGAGCCTTTGCCACATGGTTTGTGTGAATAAAACAAGATGCTTTGCATGTCCTAGAGCCATCCTTACTCTCTCCAAAGTGAATGAGGAGCTTGTAACTTTGTTATTTTACCCACCCTTCTGAACTTTTTCCTGAAAGATGATAACTTATACCTCTGCTCTTAATTATTTAGGGAAATTATATCTCTGCTTAGCTCTCCCCTCACTCCAGATTTCCTTCCCATGAGATCTTAGTTTCCAGTTCTTCATGTTTGCTGACAGTTTTCTTCTTAAGTCCCTTTGAAACAATTTGCTGTTGTCACTTTTTCCTAAGTATCATATCATCATTTCATAATCATTCCTGTTTACAGTCCTCCCTGCTTTAATGGCACTACCCAGCTCCTCGTTGTTACACAGAATAATTTCTGGAACAGCCTCTTCTCTCGCACCACAAAATTACCCCCTTCTGCACCAAAACACTGTGCCAGCTGAACAGGTTGTGTTCCCCTATACTCCACTCCAACTTCCCTCTGGATTGCTAGAATTCTTAATTTACCACCAGTAAACTTTCCCTGCTCCACCCTAAGAAAACTTCCCTTCCTAGTTTCCTATGCCTGTGTTCTTTATTCTTGTAGCATTACTCAGGAATCTGTGATTTGTTCATTTCTTTCTTCACACTGGACATACAAGGAAAACCTCTGTTACCCTTGCAGAAGAAGGTTTAATCTTTTCTATTAATACTCCAGCCTCACAAGTTATCCCAGCATGTGCCTTATTACATTTATTAAATGATATGTGAGGACATTTTCTCCTTCCTGTTTATTCATTCTTGCAAATGTCTAAGTGATACAGTGCAATGAACTGCTGTCCTCCCTCCCTTTCCTCCAATAACTCTATGAATTACAAATCATCCCTGATTTTTAAGACCTTTTTCAGATTATAGGGTTGTTTTGTCTCTCTCTCTGGACTGTTTTCATCATGCCCTCTAATTACCGAAATAAAGCTATGCTGGCAGGTAAATGTGCTTTTCCCTTTCTTCAGGCACATCTAGCCATGTCAGGTATTTTTGAGTTGGCTCACATTTGCCCTGACTGCGTGATTCAGACCAACCACAGAGGCTCCATTCACGACCATCAAAGCACTTAATCCTTCACTGCTTTCCTTGGACACATTTTCCTCATCTTTCAAAATGTGAAGAACAATGTACAGAGAGATCAGAGTACGTGGTGGGGTGTCCCAGAGGAAAACAGAAGCAGAGCTCAAGAGGTCCAGGCTTGTAGGGCTTCAACTATTGTCTTATGTGGCCCTTTAGGAATTTTCCTGAGAGCCACCAGTATCAAAGCAGACAAAAGATAAAGCTGTTTGTTAAAAACAGAACTTCCCAACACCCTCGCGTTTCCTTTCATACAGTAAGTTCCACTTTCATCCCCTCCCCAGGGGCTCCAAGTCTAGACCTGCAGTAAATGACACAGAAAAGATAAATGGCTTTACAGTCAAATGGAATTGATGACAAAGCTTGGAAATCCACAGGGCTACAGAGGAATGCTCACAGAGCCTGTCCTGAAAGTGAGAAGGGGAACCAGCAGGTAAGGACAGAGCTGTTTTCACATACTGTGTGCTTACATGGAGCAGGGCAAGCAAGCTAATACCTCTGTTAAGCCCTAGTGAGGCCACTTATGGTGTACTGTGTTTGATTCTGGGCTCCCCAGTCACAATGACGTGGACAGGTTCTTTTTAGTGATTCCCAGTGATAAGACAAGAGGCAACAAATATAAAGGACAACAGAAGGCACAAACTAGAACAATGTAAGTTCCACCTAAACGGAAAGAAAATCTTTCTTTGGAGGATGATAGAGTACTGTAACAGGCTGCCCAGAAAGGTTGTGTAGTCTCCTTCTTTGAAGGCTTTCAAAACTAGCCTGAACTTGTTTCTCCACAACCTAATCTAAGTGATCCTGCTCTATTCAGGAGGTGTTGAACTGTATGATCTTTAAAGGTGCCTTACAAACTCTGTCATTTTGTGATTCTGACCTGCAGTAATCCTGAAACTGAGCACTTGCAGGGGGCATCACCGTCTGTGCTGCTCACGGCCTGCAGGTCTGACCAGATGCCTCATCAGAAGGAGCTATGGGAATGTGTTTAGTATGGAGAGGAATGAAGACATCCAGAACTGCTTGTCTGGTCTAGAGCCATCTGTTCCCTTGCCAGCACATGAGACATAGGGCACACAGTGCCTAAGGGGCACATGGAAGCTTCTGAGAGGCTCTAAAGTCTTCAGTGACTTTGGATTTTTGCAAGCAGGGCAGCCTTTGAGGGCACTGCACGCAGACAGAAATCCGAGTGCTGCTGGCAGCAACTGGATATGCTGCAAGCTCCTTTGCTCTTCCCATGGCTTGCAGGGGGAGTAAGGAACCATTCTCCTTCCTCAGCCTTCCCCCAGAGCCTGTGGAGACAGAGAAGAGATGCTTGACAAATGCACTTGAATTCAAGGATCTCAACTGCTTCTCACACAGTAAGAAATGCACTCTCCAAGAGGAACTGCTTTTATGTGAGGCACACAAATAGCTGTAAACAGTTTAGGGATGATGCAGAAACACGAAGCAGTAGGACATGAACAAATCAGAAAATTAAACTTACTCAAGGCATTTCCCTCCTGTGTCATGATTGTGTGGTCCCTAAGGGCAGGTTTTCTCGGGCAACAAACCTCTGAAGGCCCCAGGTAGCTATGAACGTGCTTCAAAACTGAATGGGAGGTCTCTGGCCTGACATAGCCATCCATCCATCTCAGAGATAATATCCCTAAAACCAAGATACATAGAATCCTACAATGGTTTTGACTGGAAGGGCCCTCTAAAGGTCATCTAATTCAAGTAGACCAGGTTGCTCTGAGCCACATTCAACCTGAACTTGAAAGTTTGCGGGGATGTGGCACCTACCACCTCTCTGGGCAACTTGTGTCAGTGTTTCACCACCCTTGTTGTAAAAAAATTCTTCCTTATTTCTAGTCTAAATATACTCTCTGTTTAAAACCACTACCCCTTGTCCTGTCAGAACATGCCAGGCTAAAAGATCATATCTGGTTTTCTTATAGAGCCCCTTTAAGTACTGAAAGGCCAAAATAAGGTCTTCCTGAAGCCTTCTCTTCTCCAGGTTGAACATCTGAAGCTAATTTCTAGTGGCAAGCATTTCATTTTCCTTACTGGACAATGGCCAGTTCCTTTGGCTAAAGCAACCACAATGAATTGCAAACTGTGCCTCATCCAACATCAGCAAGCAGAACTTTCTGTCCTCTGGCTACACCAAGGGAGAATCACCACTGACCACATGTATACAGCAACAGTGCCTCAGTATAGTTTTACTTTTACCAACCAAAGACCATGAGATTCTATTGCAGTGCCTCCTAAACCAATAGTTCTCAGCTATTGTAGGCCAGGTAATTTCTGTTTGTTTCTAGAACCATGTGGGCAGAAATGAAGCCCCTTGGACGATCATAATGAACAAAAAGTTAGGGAAAGTCAAGCATTGCACCACTTGACCTGGAAACCGCAGCTCAGGGTATTTTGGCTGTAGATCTAAGAATGCATGTCTTATCATGCCCTGTTGATTCTGAAATCACTGAGCAAAAAGGGAGGGGAAACTTGAAGAATTATCAGATGAGATGTTTTTCGTTTCATAAAACTTTTTTATCTCTCTCTGCAACTCAAACTTTCTGCTTCTGCAAGCTGCAGTCATAAATCACTGGAAAGAATAAATGGTATTTGTGCTCCAAGTTATCATTTCACTGCCACTGAAAACTATTTTAAATTATTCATCAGTGGAAACTCAGTGTACATAAATGTGGCTTAATGCCCAGTTCTTGGTCTAACCACTGAGACCAAGTCACTGGGAAAGTGGCTGTTTTCTCAGACAGTCAGATTTAGGAGCTAAACCACAGAACAACATCTGTATTTAATAAAACTAAAACCATGCCAAAAATCAGCTATAAATGTAACTGTCCAGCCCACCAGCCTTCTCCTTTTAGGACAGCTGCACGGAAAAGTTCTGCAAAAGGTTAGATCCAAGATCTGGTCAAACAGCCTGGAAATTTGTTTCTGGTTTCTGCTAAGGTGCTTGGGCCAAAAGCAATGCTTCCAACGGGCTGCTGGAAAAGTTTTGTAGGTGTTTGATCGTGTGGCTCCAAGATACAGGAGGTTAAGGTCTTCCTGGGTTTGCCAAGTCATATACAAATTAAGACCTGATAACACCATGCATGAGACAAACAAAGCCCAACTACAGGAGTGCCAGTGCCTGACAACTGAACAGAGACAAAGTAAACTCTAAAAATAATGCTCACTACTCCACCCTTTAAACAAGTGACCTCAAGAGCATGAATGTTGCCCTGAACCAGCTACAAAAAGTGGTATCCAGGAGCTGGGCTCATCTTCTCTGTTTTCCTTGCAGTGTGACTCTTAGCAAAGCTATTAGCCTTATTGACAGCAAGTTGTGAAAGCTGTAACACAGATATGTGTTCTAAAGACACATATCTGACCTTCCTGAAACTGTAATACAAGTCTTTCCAGAGTAGGCTGTAGTCTTAGAAGACCTTCACCAGTTGCAGGACATTTTTCTTGAATTTCAAATCTCATGATCCATCTTCTTTCATCTCCTCCTGTCCCATCTCCATCCTACTTCTGCGGGCCCCACTTTGGGGCACTTCATAACCGCTGTGTGGCCCAGCTTTTGGTAACACCTCTCAACAACAGCACAAGTGCCACCTCACACATACAGAACCCAGGGGATCATCCATCTTTTCATAGGCAGAGAAAGCCTAACCCTTATTTCTGGTCTTTGCTGGACTATTACTCCATTCATGCAATGAACTGAAGCTTGCCATGGTGTGTCAGTGCTTCTATGCCCTCCTGATAAAAAGAGAGGATGTCTGCTGAAAGGCAACTCTATAGGAATAGGCAAGTCACTGTATACTGTATTACACAACTGAAATGACTAATCCTATGGAAGTTATTATACAAAGTAATAGCCAAAATCTCCTTTCACCTAAAAGGCATAATTGTCCCTTTTTCCAGCCATAAGGATGAAGGCACCATGCAAGAAGGTGCTCAACTTGCAGGTGCCATACTTGGGTAGAGTGCCTACTGTTAAAGAGCTAAAGGGTTAAAGAGGAAAAGGCTATATTTCATAGCAACAGTATCACATCCATAGTACAGAAATGCCTTCCTAAGATCAGGGCTGCATCAAGCAAGCACCAAACACCAATCCAGAGATCTTTATTCAATAAGCTCAACATTTAATGTGGGCCAGAGGATACGTGGGTGAAGGCAAGAGCCATATGACAAGTCTAGAGCTCACACTGGTTAAATATCTACATTTCACAGTCAGTCTGGGACACAGACAAAAGCCAAGCTCCCCTTACTGTGTCACTCCAGTCACTCTAGTACTGTAACATGCTTGGTGCTGGTGTGCCAGCTGCTGTGTGGCATGAAACCAAAGCCCATCCCTGCTCTTAACTGCTGCCAGAGCCTGGCAGGGTGCAGTGAGCATGGCTGGGGCAGGAGGAGCAGTAAAAACCCAGTGGGATGGAAACAGGGAAGGAGAAGGTCACAGCCAAGCCCTGCTCAGAGCAGGAACATGCCCAACTGCCTGAGAAACAAACATTGGTTTTCTTTTCTTTTCTTTTCTTTTTTTCTTTTTTTTTTTTTTTAACTGACTCAAAGGAGAGGCCCACGTTACAAAACCACATATTTTCAGTATGTAGGTGCTTTCTCTTCCATGGAGCTTTTCTGACTGCTGTGGCTGGAGAGGATTTATGCTGGGAATCACATGCATTTTAATCTCTGAAATGAAGAAGCTGGTGCTGAGTGTAAGCAATTTAATTAAAAAAACCTGCAGCAAGAGCATTCAGGGATAGTACCATAAATGCATTTATCCCTATTCCCTTCTGCCTGTTCCTCTGTTATTAGGTAAAGAAACAATTTTAAAATTATATATAAATATATCCTTATTACATATCCTTTTTATATAAAGGATAAATAATATTATCTTTGAATTGAATGATAATTACCTTGAAATTGCAGCATTCCTCATTCTCCTTCTTCGTGTAGAAATTAAATGTGAGAAGTACAGTTTTTTGGTTATGGATTGTGTCTTTAGTGGTTAGTACTCCTGATAGCACTAAACAAACACTACACAGCAACTGGAATTTCCCACAAAGGTGAAACTTTTCATGTGTCCCTGGTGTTGAAGCAAAAAAAGTTCTTTTCTGGCACAGGGCCCAGTTAGGAGATGTACTGACACACCTCCATTTTAGTGTAGTAGATGAAAGGTATGAAATAAAAAATCTGGAGGGTGAATTATAATTATTCCTCCCTCTGGTACAGTAAATTTTGATGAAGATAAAATTCAATACTATGCTCTGGCCTTTTTCTAAAAGCAGCATTTGAAGAAGAGAGCAAACAAGAAAGGAAAGCTCCACAAGCGTGCCTCAGATTGGCCTAGCATATAGAACAGTCACGGTCCAACAGCACTCTTGGGACAGACCTGCAAGATGTGCTAGATGACCTTAAACCAGAAAACATTCCATTTTAGGTTATTCTAGGAAGGGACAGAAACTGTCTCATCTCTCCCTTCCCCTGTCTCCTGCAATAACACCACAGTCCTGGTTTGCTTTTGTTTCCTCTTCCTTACGATGCCTCACCCATCTGCCTTGGCTTTGGGCAAGGGGTGGGGACTCACCACGTCTCAGAATTGCCTTGCAACAGATTATTTCTCAAGATGCATCTGTATCTTTTGTTGCTTGTTTTCAGTCCACTCCAAAATGTAAGTGTGCCTCTTCCAAACTGCTGACCCTTCTTCACTTCAAAAAACTTGAATTTTATGGTTTTTTTTCTTTTTCTGGTTTTTTTCCAAATATTGGTTTAGAATTTTATACCACTTCATAGCCTGATTTTTGTAATAGTGGTTCATATGTTTTGACAAATATCAGCATGCCAAATAAAGCAACTGAACGAATATTTTGTTTTTATTTTAAAAAATAGTCTGACAGTGGCTGGCACATAGAATTCCCACTACTAGAAAACTGTATCTCCTAGAGACACCGGTAATGCTATGGCTGGACACAGTTGCCCATTTTAATGACAGCAATACACAGTGAAAGGATGTGATGTGAAAATCATAAAAATAAATATGGCTCTGACACAAACTTGGAGAAGTTTTTTAATACACAGTTATTCCCCTCGTGGGAAATTATGTAAAATAAATACATTTTTCTTACTAATGAGTCTGTTGTGGTGGCATTTCCTATCAGATCTGAATGGGAGTCCCAGAAGATAGTTGAGATTTATGTCTTTAGAGTTAGTATTGAGTTGCATTATCCATAAGGAGTTGCTACCACTGCCAAGCTTTGCCCAGAGCCTGGATGCTCTAAACCCAGCATCCCTGGAATGAGGCTGTCCCTAGCAGCAAGAAGGAAAAGCTAGTGGAGCTTTCCAAAAGCCCTGGCTCTAGTGACGTCCTTCCTCTTCCTCTCCAGTGCCATGGAGACAAAGCTGCAGCAAAGATTGCTCTTGTTGTCAACTGGAAGAGACAACTTAGAATAATATTATCCTTATTTCTTTGCACACTCACCACGAAGCAAAAGTGCTACCATTCCTCTCTGTTTTGCCAGTGTTCATTAAAGGTTAAACCTCAGCTTAAAAGATCTCAGGCATCTTTTCATCGAAGCACTACTGCCGCAAACTCCCCCACTTCAAATTGAAGAGCTTAACTGAGATTCCAGCATCTAGGAACTGGCTTCCCTCAACAGTCTTTGCATGTGACATGAAAGTACACATTATTGCTCTGTGAAGTTGAGTTTTAGTTGCATCCCTAATTCCCTATATAAAGAACACATAACAATAAAACCTCCACTGTTCTTCACTCCAAGAAATGTAGACCATGTAACCTGTCTTGTTAAATTATACCTATCCTGAAAAAGCTTTCCTAATTCTGTCTGCTTCTTAGCTCATGTGGAAACATCTATGTCTTCCTGGGGAGAAACAGCAAAACATTACAGGTTCTCATGGGAGAAATCCTGATCTTAGTTTCAGCAGCTGATGCTGAGGTAATTAATTCCCTCCCATGAAAGTCATACCATGAGCATGGCTATTCAGGAAGGATGTAATCCAGCTTTGTTTTTGGAATAAAAGTTTTGTCTTTCCATGAGCAGTACTGACCCTTCAAGATGAGCGGATGGGATGTTCCCTGCAGAAGAGCCTTGCTGCCCTCAGGCAGCATAGTCCTACAGGCTTCTCCAAATGCAAAGGTTTATAAACTCTTGGATTTAAATAGCACTTCAGCCTTGGCATTTTCCCCAGTGAAATGCTTGCAAGGAGCAATCACAGACCTTTCGGCTTTTGGCCTTCAAGGCAAAAGAATTAAAATTAGAAGGGGAGGAAAAAAATCTCTTTTAGATTCATGTTATGGAAGCTTCTCATTCCCTAGTCATCACAGCTTCCCTTATCATTCTCTGAACTTCCTCCAGTTTGAATTCATTGCTTTTGAACTGGAGATCAAAACTGCATAAAATGAGAAAATCTGTGGTTTCTATATCTAGGATGATCTGAATTTCTTAGACACTTGGTTGAAGGTGGGGCTGAACACTTCTTTCCTGGCTGCATCAAGGGCAGTGTGAGCAGCAGGG
>VWYK01153524.1:0-10997 GCA_013399775.1 Semnornis frantzii | reverse complement strand
ACAAGGAGGATCAAGATAGTTCATTTTAAATGAATTGCCGCTGATTTCAGCAGGAGGCCATGCATCTGCACATGCCTCTGAAAGTTTCAGTTACATATTAGGGAATGGATTTTTTAATAGAGATAGATTTCAAAGTTTTGAGGGATATCTTTTGGTTATTAGCAATACATTTTGGCTGAAAGCACCAGTAAGGGAGGTGACATCAGAATAATCAGTTAATATATAAAAGGAATAGTTAAAAAGAAAGGTTGTTTGTTTTTTTTCTTACAGTTAGAAGCAAACCGGTAAGATAAAACATCCTCCCCAGACAAATTAGCAAGTTTACCTTGTGCTACACTGTAATACATCATGAACCTCACATACTCTTGGCACAAAGTTTACTTATAAGACTTCTGTAATCCAAAAAGGAATAAAGAAAAACTCAAGCTTGCAAAGCGAGTAGATAAGAACTTAATGAAGGTCGTATTTTAGTCTGAGGTTAACCAAGAATGTACATTATCATACGTATGCTTTATGATTCAATTACATAGAAGAGGTGTCAGTGAAGCTACTGAACCCCTGCCTCAGGCAACAGCATCACCAATACACAAAGTACTTCCGCAGAAGGAAAATAGTATAACTAAATAAGAAATTGATTAATTATGGACATCGTGATAGCAGTTTGGAGACCAGGAGGGTGAAAAGCAGCAGATAAGAGGTTATGTTCTGAAGAACACAAGTCCTCATTTAGATCTCTACATGAAAAATTCTGAAAGTGTTTCCTTATTTAGCTTCCATACAGTTTTCTTAAGCATCAGTTACCTTCTTAGAGCAGGAAATAATGTCACAGAAGATGACACCACATCATTAAACAGTTTATTTCCTTTCACTTTTCTAGCATGTAAAATGCCTTCTAAGCAAATTGATTTTATTATTAAATTGCCTTTCCACAGCACCAGACAAAAGCATGACTTTGACAAGTGATGGAGGTATAACATTGAACATTTCCAAAACAAGTATCTGCAGCACATGCCTTAGTATACTTAGTATCCTTCATTGAACATACAGGCTATGCATAAAACAGATATATTCTTTCCCAGTATTACTTTATGACAGATGCTCCTAGAACAGGAAACAAAACCCAAACAAAAAACTTCCCTGAACCCCAACTCAGACAACTAATTTAAACACTTATGCAAGAGAAAACAGCCAATGAAATCACTGCAAAACAGATTGGTATAGAATCTAAATAATTATCTTCCACAACATAAAAACAAACGTTTCTTAGACATTTCGCAGTAAGCCTTCACAGCCCAGTCAGGCAATTCATATTTATAAACCTTCTCTGTACTAATAAGTATACTAATAAACCCATACAACACTACCAACTTCATACAATGCTCCCCTACCACATATTATCATACACCCATCACTAGTCTAGCCCAGTACCTTCTCACAGCTAAACAACCTCTTAGTTCTTCCTTTGCTCTTGCACAAATACTCTCAGGCACTACAGAGATACCCACCCCAGTGCCAGAGCTGTGCAGTACTTTCTACACCCACTTTGCGCCTATATAATGCTCCATTTTCAGGATCTCTGCTAACACAGCATACTCCAAAAATCTCTCAGATCGAGTACACAGCCTCAGCACATACAGTAGAAGTTTCCAAGATCTGCAAACAGTACAGCCACTACCACTTAACATATTTCCTAACCCACCCATTTTCCATATATATCCAGCATCCCTATACATTGCCTATACACAGTGACTGAAAATAGATGAGTAAGGCAAATGATACTTTACATGACAGAAGAACCACCGATGCCACAACTGTTTCCAAACTACAGGCTGCAGTTCCACACTGTTTCTTTAAGGTGCTATATGCAAGAAAAACTGCTTAAGAACGTAATGTACATCAATAGATCATAACCTTTGCCTTTAGTTGGTTTCTTGGTGGGTGTATCAGCTGAAACAGTTATTTCAATATTGTCTGGATCACCTCCTTCATCTTCAATAGCCTAAATTAGACCAAAAAATACAATTACAACAGATTTCAGTGGAAAGTGAGACAACATGACTTCTGCTAAAGTCAACGAGCCAAACAATTACTTCTTTCCATTTTAAAAAATACTTTATAGAACACTTTGGGTTAAACCTTTCACTTAAAGCTGAAGGAGAGAGGATACACTAAGTGATAACGACAGGTGTTTAATCTATTAAAATAACATTTTCAAAGTAAATCTTATCAAGGATCACAACATTTCTCTTCGGAAACAAAACTAGAAGGCCACTACGACATTCATAAAGGGCAGCAAAAAAAGGGAGGAAGAGAAGTACCGAAACCCTACAGCGACAACCAGCCCCGGGACTCTTTCCGGCGCTCGCCCGAATACCTACAGCGCCCGGTGAGGCGAGCAGGTAGGCAGGAAGGAAGCCAGGCCGCGGGGCGAGCTCCGCCAGCAGGACACCAAGCCCAGCCCGGCCCGGCCCGACCCGGTCCGGCCACCGTCCCCTAGCCCAGTGGCCCAGAGGGGCGTGCCACCCTGCCGGAGCCGCGCACAGCTGCCGGGGCTGCCCGGTCACGGCAGACCCTCACCCCGACACCAGCGACGACAGAGGGAGAGGTCCCGCCCCCCACACCGGGGACAGCCGCTGGGGCTACAAGGACCCCGCCCCCGGAGCCAGGCAGCCAGCGGCGGCGAGCTGGGCTCCTCGGCCGGTCGGGCCGGGCAAGATTGGGCCAGTCCCCGCGGCCTGTACCGGCCTCTCACCTGCTTGAGCCGGGATATGAGCACAGTCTTCACCCCAGTGATGTCCAGGTTGCGCCGCTTCAGCTCCGACTTGAGATCGATGACCCGCAGGTCGGTAATCTTCTTGCTCTCAATGAGGGGCAGCGCCACCACCGCCGAAGTGGCGACTGCCGCCGGAGCCCCCGCAGCAGCGGGAGACGAGGCGGCGGCGGCCATTTTAGAGCGACTGAACGCGGCAGCTGCACGCACAATGAACCCCCCTGCCCGGCCAGGCCGCTGAGTACCCGGATGGAGACCGTGGCCGACCTGGAAGTGCGCGCAGGCGTGCTGCGGCTTACCTGGTCCCGGGACCTCCCCGCGAGAGGTTGGCCTCGGGCGGGCCGGGTTGTCGGGATGGGGTTCGGTCTTGTGGAGCCCGCCCAGGAAGGACGGGCCAGGGCTTCGCACGGTTCGGGGTTGGGCTGCTGCTTCTGTTGGTTGTGTTGTCGGGAGGCATGGGCTGCTCTGGGGCGGTGAGGGCGGCGGGGTCCGGAATCCGGGCCTGGCGGGAGGCGTGGGCCTACAGTGAGGCTGGAAGGTGTCTCAGGCTGTTGAGTTAGGACAGGCCCGGAGAAGTACCGAGCTAACCGTGATTATGTGGGCTTGTACTTTGCTGTTTTTTCTTGAGAGCTTGTGATTGAAGACTTTATGCAGCTGCGGGCCTGTTCAGGAAAAAGAAAAACTAACATTTAGTAAGTGTGCAGTAGTTCGCTGGGGTGCGTATGGCGTTCTAGCGGGGCCTTACCGGAGCTCTGAGCTAGCCGCCTGCCCCACTCGGCCGCGCCGAGGGGCGGACAGTGGTCTCTCAAAGCGGGGATCTACTGTGGGTGTTGTTTCTGTGGGCCTTTGAAAGGTCAGCTGAGACGCGTCTTATTTCCTGTTGTAATGAGGCGTTCTTTGGAGTCGTGTCAGATTTATTTTTTTCCTAAATAAAATAAAAATGTTTGTTTACGTATTTTTGGTGCTTCTCCATTTGTTTGCTCTAGCCACTGACTTCTCAGAGTTTAGGAAATACGCTTAAAGAATTGATGCTGATCCTGTCGATTTTACTCAGATGGAACAGTTCCTTTAATCAGTAGCTCTAATGATTTTTACGGATTAGGGAAGAGTGATACAGGGAGAGGTAAACCTATTTGATTATTTTTTTCATCTGTAGTATTCTAGAAGTAGAACACAAATGTTTCCAATGGTTAACAAATAAAGTACTTAAGACTTACGAGGCTGTATTTGTACGAGGTGATAACTCCTAACTGCTACTGTATTCACTTTCTGTAGAGAACACTTGAGGATTTGTCATTACTGGATGTAGTAGCTGTAGCTACTATTAAATCCTAAAATGAGGCAGGATCTGTGAATTTATGTATCTAGGCCAGTTTAAGTCACAACAATCTTCTTGCTCTACCTTTTCATTCAGAAGTAGCGTATTGATAAAGAAGAAAATTCAGTGAAGGTTAATTTTATTTAATATATCTTGGTTAAACACCCATGTGCAAATTAAGTCCTGAATGCTAGAAAGGTTTGTAATGCTGCCATCTTTTCAAAATGCACTTGAAGTATTTTAATAAGAATTTGCTTAATTAGTTGCTAATGTCCATGTGTTTAAAAGTTAAGTGTGCACAGAAACCTAAAACCACAATTTGGACTGATAGTTGCATGCATGTTTTAGATCTGTCAACCTGTTGCACTTGGTACCAAGATTTTATGAAAAGAACAATCTTTAGTATGTATTCCTGCTTATGCTGTCTTCTGTGATAACACTTCTATTAATGTCAAATACACTAGGGTTGACTTTAAACTCTTAACTGTAGACTACAGAAAGAGATTTTTAGGAGTATATAACACTTAAACTGCATGAAAAAGTTGTATTTAATTTGCATATTATTTTGAATTCTGCAATGCAGCAAAGTCTCTATCAGGGCTGTCAGTTGATTAGGTTCTAGTATTGGTGAACACAGGTTTACTGTGTCCAATTTCAGGAAAGGTGAGACTAGTAACTGCAGCATTCACACTGTTCTATAGGAGTTGCTTAACCTAAACCTCCGTGCTTGTTAGTTGAAGTATATAGATGTCAGAGATGTATGCCGTGTTCACCCCCAGTACAACAGAACCAAGAGAGCCAAAACTGACCTTCAGATAGATTCTCAGTCATCCACCTGCCTTGAGGCACAATAAGCTGTTACAGAAACAACCTTGATGGATGTTTACCTAACCTGTTCTTAAAGCCTTAAACACAGATGCCACTCATTCCTGAGGCATTCTAGTCTAGTCCTTAACTATCCTGATTCAGATGTCTAGATTAAACCCTTTTGCTGAAAAGTAGCCATTTTATTCAAAGTGATTATCGACGACAGTGTTCCCTTTGGTTTTGCAAGTTCCTTTCCCATCAGCTAAGATTATTACAACATTTTGGGGTTTTTTGGTTGTGTTTGCTTGGTTTGTTGTGTTTGGGTTTTGTTTGTCTGGTTGTTGGGGTTTTTTTAAGTGTGGATCATTTATGTTTTTTAATTAGAGTTCTGAAACACATGACCCCTCTATCTCTTCTCCAATTTTTCTATAACTTCTCCAAGTTAGCTTGGTGACAACACTTCTTATTGTGCATCTCAGTAGGATATATGCCTCTTTCAGCCTCCTGAACTTGTGGCCATATTCTGCTTGGGATTTCTGCAGCCTTTCTGTGCTGTCAATGTATTTCTTGCAAAGTTCAGAACCTTGCACTTGTGTTTGTGGATTTTCCCCACACCCCACAGCAACTCTAATCTTGACTTTACCCTTTATAGTACCTCTCAACCTGGTGTCAGATACAGGTTTATTAGCATAATTACTAGCAAACGTTTACCCAAAGAGACTACAACATTGAAGTGTATATGGAAGTTTTTTTTATTTAAAAACTTAGATTTTATTAGTAATCTACTAACCGATCTTCTGAGTATAACCATTTTTGTGTCAGTTATGTTGCTTCTATCCAAATTAAGCTCCCACATGTATTTTATGAAAATGTCAACGAAACAAAGTATCTGTGGAACCATAAATAGAAATTAGGTGGATTTCGTAGATTGTCATGAACAAATCATCTTTGCTCTTAGTTACCACTTTGTTATTTTCCAGGTATCTACAATTATTTTGATTCTGTCCAGGAATTTTAAGGTCTCTCGTTTCTAATTTCTTGTTTGACTGTCTCTATATATAATTATTTTTTCTTTTTGACTATTTTTTTTTCTTTCAAGGTTTGATAAAGAAATGGTAATAGACTTTCAAAGAGAAGAAATAGTGCAGATGCCCATATTTAAACAACAACGATACTTAAAACTGCTCTTTTAAATTTTTTTTGTTTTTGGCATCTGACTTATGTGAGACACCTGAAAGTTGTGAACAGCCTTAGATTTGTAATGCTTTTCCCTGGGGTTTGTAATTTTGTTTTTCTGCTTAGAAGGTTATTTCAGTTTCAACAGTGCTGAGCCGCCTATCGCCAGCCTCACACTGAAGCAAAATAGAGGACCAAACACTATCTATTTAATCTTTTACAGTTTAATGCAGTTGATATACTGTGCAATTTTAACATGATTGGTCTCTATCAAAATGCAGTGATATTAAATGTTTTTAAAGTATAGAGAATAAGTTCTTGCCTTTTTTCTCTCTCTTTTTTTTTTTTTTTTAAGGGAATATCCTGGTTAGAGCATTCATCTAGCGTTGAACAGGCAGTCCCAGTTTTCTTCTCTTAACACAGCCACTCATTTGTCCATATCCCCTTCTAAAAAGAGGAGGTGTTGGTTTAAGGAAAGAGGAGGAGTTGGAAGTGCTGGAAGGTCACCTCCAAATAAAATGTGTTCAGATAAATGAGATCCGGTCTCTTTTGTATCTTTTTATCAGCAAAGCTGTGTACAGTTATCTGCTTAACATACTGCTGTTTAAAAACTGATTTTTGCAATGTGTGTTTTCACACTTAAGGTTTTGTTTGCTTCAGAAATCCCAGGTTTTTCAGATTCTAGTCTGGGTGCTGACAACATCAAAGCTAGTTATTACAGCAACAAATGATGCAATGACTCAGTTCCTTTTTGGATCTAACCTGTTTTTGAAGAGAATGAGAGATTGGGCTGGTGCTAGGTTAACTGAAATCAACAGGAAGAGTCCGTTTTACACTCTAGGAGGCACTGAGTCTTGTCTCATATCTCGTGCTACATTGACAGGTTGCTACAATTTCAAACATTTGGTAATTAATGACATCAGTGTGTATTCAAACCTCTGATCAAGCTTGTGTTTAAAAATTACTATCTGGCATGTTTGTGGCAGTATTTCTCTCTTCTGGAGACAAAGCAAGAATGAATTTTGAGACATTTTCAGTGAATGCATGACAATAGCTACATTTCAAATGTAAGAATCACTGATAATTTAATATGCATCCCTGCTATAAAGAATAGCTCTACTCCAAGTGTATAGTTTTTTCTTTCATGTATCATTGATATACTGTCAGATAAGCATGCAGAAATGAATTTCTGATAAGTGGCTCTCCAGAGTTATAATTGTAAACCAAACACAAATATTTTCCTTTATTTTACTGTTAAAGGTATATGTACATCTTAGAAAATTATTACTGAAATTCTTAGTGTGAAATCAGATCATTAAATATGGGGTGCTTTTGTTTGTTTTAAACATAATGGCCCTAAAAATAGCTGCTGATTCATCATTAAAACAGAAAAATATATGTATTTGGTCCCATTATTGTACAAGCACTGAAAGAATATAAAGGAATAACTCGTATGATCTGTCTGTTAGCAGGTTCATAGCATATTTTGGTTTTAATTAAAAAAAAAACCAACCAAGACATTAAAAATGCTGTCAACGAAGTAGCTATTTCTATGTAATTATATGGCAAATACTTAAAATATCTTACTTAACATATCTAACTGTTTGAGGCCTTGTTGGGTATTTGCATAATTTCTGAAGTAATGTGTTGTGAGGATGTTGTTTCTAACCTTTAAAATTCTTATCAGGCTGTACAATATGAAATTAACTGAGTATTTAGTGGGTCATTTCTATATCTACATTTTACCGAACTGTAGAGGATTCTGTTCTTTCATGTATTTTAAAAATAGATAGTTGTGGTATTTGTTCTTTTCCAGGATTTTGAAGGCTTTTCAATCAGTCACATTAGAAAATTTCTTCTGTTTATCGTTATAAAATATATAGCATAAACGGCTGTCAAGTTTTATTTCTGACTCTGAAAATGCATCTGTGTCTTCTTGTTTCCTACTACCAATTTGTCGTTGTACAAATCTTGCAGTATTTTTTTATCTCTTCCCTATTTCTCCAGTTTTCAACTGATAAGATATGGGCTGATTTGGGCTGTGGTAGTTTGTGTCATCTGACTATCAATCCTGCAATTTTCATGATGTATTTTTCTGTATCATACAGCATCCTACCACAAGAGGCTTTACAGTTCATTGCTTGTAATTGTAGATTTACTTAACACTTACAAACATTTAAATATACATTTGAGTATGGTCCATTTTAGGCCTACACAATTACATATGATGTAACTGTCAAGGACGGGCTGTTTCATCTGGACTAGTACCCTGACTGCAAGTGATTTTTTGAGCAGTATGGCTTGAGCATAGTCCTGTATATAGGCGTGGGATGTTTAAGTGTACAGTGTTTGCACTCAGTCGGCTGTTTCATCACACACACACTCAAGAATGGCAATAGAGGAAAGGAGACCTATGGGCCAAAATGGAAATAAATTTAATAAAATAGTAATTGAAAGCCCTAGTATTTAATAATCATATAAGGTATGTGGGCTGACCATAACTTTGTTTAGTGGTTTTGAGCTGTGCAGTCCCAGCAGCGAATGCTAGATGCCTGGCACTGGGAATAGCACAGCTCCAGCAAAAGCACAGTGGTGACAGTAAACAGGAGAGCAGGCCTCAGAACCATAATGACCACTGAGTTAAAAAAAAATGTCTCCAGCAAACTTTCCAATTTATAGTGAGTGTCATGTTTATGGTATGGAATATTTCTGTTGGCCATCTTGGGTCAGGAGCCCTGGCTTTTGCTCATCTTGGTTTTAGCACCTGACTAACTCAAAACTGCTAAAGGCCCTGATCACTCTAGAGATCCACATATGATGACTGGCCATGAACAAAAAAAAGTTTCTCATCAACTTTGATCTCAGCAAATCGGTGCTGCAATTTTCTCAAAAATGTATCTTTCCTGAACAGAAAATTGATTTTGAGATTCCATGCCAGCAAAACCAGGACAACTATTCATATTGTCCTGGACCCTGTCAGGCTTGCAGTTAACAGCTCTGAGTGAAGATATGTTTCTGAAAGCAGGCAGCTTGCATCTTGGCTGTGTGCCCAGTGGGACTGCGTTCCAGAAGCTGGTGTTTGTATCTGGAAAAAGCTGTGCCTAGCTTTTGGCCATGAATGAGCAAACTGAAACAGCACTCCTACAATAGAACTATGTCCAGCTATGAAGCCAAGCTGCTGAAGGTACCTCAGGATAGGGGTTTGCTTTGATTTTTGTCTTTTTGCCAAAAACGTAAAGTACAGTCTCCTGCTCGTTGGTATATTTTGATATTTAATAAGATATCTTTCCTTAAAGAGTTTTCCCCTTGTTTGAGAAATAATTTCCATGTTGTATCCACTTTTGCTTTGAGGAAATTCCATTTAGAAACTCATACAATTAATAGCCTCAAAATGCATTTTTTCTCAGTGGCCATTTATTCTGTAATGATGCCTAAAGGTTGTTTGGCTTCTCTAAAACTTGTAAGAACTCTTGTATACTGCTGGCTGGTGGTAGTGGTGTATCATGTCCTTCATTGATCAGGTTGATCAGACTGCATGTTTCTGCTACAAAATTTTGATTTATGTATCTGTTGGTCACTGAGAGTATACAATATGATTCTAGCGAGTGTTGTTAGCATAAACATTCAAAACACTTCAGCTTAAATTTATGAAAGATTATCTCTGTCAGAAAGATACCATAGCCTCTGTCAGACTTCAGCAGTCACAAAATAAAACAAACTTCCTATTAATTTATAGAATCATAGAATATTTTGGTTTGGAAGAGACTTCTAAAGATTATCTAGTCTAACTACTCTGCAGTCAGCAGGGCCATCTTCAGCTAGATCAGCTTGCTTAGAGCCTACCTGGAGCAGTTCTAGGGATGAAGCATCTACCACCTCTGAGCAACCTGGGCCAGGGTCTCACCACTCACAGTTTAAATGAGAAACTTTATGAAGTTGTGATGTGTTTTGTGCTCTTAGGTATCCGTGAGACTTGATCACTGTACAGAAGGCATATACTTCAACTACAGAAGTTGCTTACAAATTTTATTGACATCAGTAGTGCAGTGGTAAATAGGAAGAGTGGGCAGGCTCACCTGTCGGTAAATCAGTAAATGCATTACTGCAGTAAATGCAAATTAAATTCCCTATTTCTGAAGCGAGTAAATGTGATTTTTCTGCATTTCCTAGCACCTGTAGCTATTGTTTGGCTTCAGGAAAGGCACTATCATACACTACTCATGCTGTTCTCAGTGCACCAGGCTTGGTACAGTGATCTAATAATACAAGTGGCTGTGGCTTCCCAGGCAACGGGGCAGGGAGGCCTGGTAGCCCACGGGTCAATTCCAATGTCTTAGCTACAGCTGATCAGCCGTCAGACACCTCTTTGCAGAAGAAAGAGGCACCTCTGGGTAAAAAAACTAATCCTTTAATACAAGATCTGGAAGGAGAAATGCAGCAAGAGCGGCAACGTCGCTGCCCCCGAGTGAGGCTGGTTAAGATAGTGGTGCTGCCTGTTGTCATCTTGTCCTCCTTACCTTCCCCGACTTGGGCTCGCATCATGGTCCTCTGTAGGGCGAGGAGGCAACCCTGCGCTGCGCCACCGCTTCCGCCCAGCAGGGGGCGTGGGAGGAGGGGCGCGAGCCGGCGCGGCTGCGCTTTGCGGACTGCTGTAAAGCAGCACCGAGTGTCGCGCTGCGTCTGGGGAGGGAGCGGCGGCTGTGGCGGGGGCTGCGCAACAACAAAACGTCGCCTGCCTCGCGGTGTGCCACCGGGGCCCGGGCAGCTGCGGCGAGGCTAGGGGATAGCGGCGACGCTAGGGGCGGCCAGCGGGGCAGGGCGACGCCGCGGAGGAGGTAGTGGCCTCCCGGGCCGCACCAGGCAGCGGCGCGCCGTCTCTGCAGTGCCCGCCGGGTTCGCTTCTTCCTTTCCGGCCCTGACTAGGGA
>VWYK01151344.1:0-16438 GCA_013399775.1 Semnornis frantzii | reverse complement strand
AATTGGAGACAGAACAAGGCGGGAATAGCCTCAAACTGAGATTGGGTAGGTTTAGATTGGACATTGGGAAAAAAGTCTCTCATGGAGGGAGTGGTCAGGCACTGGAATGAGCTGCCCAGTTATGTGGTTGAGTCACTGACCCTGGATGGTTTAAGGGTCTTTTGGATGTGTTGTTTAGGGATATGGTTTAAGGTGAATCTTGTAGAGTAGGGTTATAGGTTGGACTTGGTGATACTGAGAGTCCTTTCCAACCTGCATGTTTCTGTGATTCTGTGAGCTTCCTAGCCAAGTCATCGAAGGCCATTGCACAAGGGGATTGAAGACCAGCTGCCCTGGTCTGGGCAGCATCTGAGATAAACCTCTTCTGCCTATACAGTTAACCTAAATTCAGTGGAGGATTTAAGTCAAAAGCTGCCAACACATGATTTGCAGGGAGATACCTCCATCCACTCAGGAGCCAGAGGCCATAACCACCTTCTGACAGAAACTCTTACTACCATTTGTGGAAAGAACTGAGCAGGGCTTATGCTTTTAAAATGGAGAGAGGAAGTGTATTTGACAGGGCTGTATCACCTTCCCCTTTCCTTTATATATCACCCTAGTTATGAGAAGTCACAGCATACACACTCATCATTCAGGTGAAGGTCTCAGTTCGTGTCCTTCCTAAATGTGAGTGACCCTATTGCCTAACACACATTCCCTGGGCAAAGTACTTTCTGTAGGCCATCTCTCCACTGATGCACATGGGGCTGTACCCAAAAGACATCAACCCAAACAAGGTTCATGAAAAGTCAATCAGTCCACACTGTTGTGTGATAATCAGCTCCCCTGAGCTGAAAGGTAGGAGAGAACCTGAGTTCATTGCTGCTCCAGAGATGTAATTTATAGGGCGTTAGAGATTCACGTAAAGATTCTTGACTAGAGTGTAGTGTGTGAAGCTCTTAAATCTAACTGCCTTCTTCATTCTTCACAGAAGAGTAAGGATTGTCTATATTTTTTTTCCTCTCATTTAACTCTGACTTGCAGGCAACAAAGCAGAAGAAACCCATTATGTTTAATGTCACCCTGATGAATGGCCAAAGCATCACTGTCCCTGCAGACTCTGCTTCCACAGCAAAGGAGATATGTCAGTTCATAGCAGATAAAATCAAGCTGAAGGATGTATTTGGTTTTTCACTCTACATTGCTGTGTTTGATAAGGTAAAGTGTTGAAAAAAAGAATGAAAGCTCCCTTGTCTTTCTGTGGAGGTGCTGCCCTCCATCCAGCGTCACTGAGGACTCCTGATCTTTGGAAGCACCCATCCCAGTCCTATGCTCGAACCAAATCAGTTCTGAATCCCAGATGAATCTCAAGACCTGATAATCCTAGTCTGCCTTTCTGTGACAAGTGGCTTAGCAATTCCCACTGTAGGCCTGCAAGGTTTCTTTTGCCAAGTCATGTAACTGACTAGTGCCCCTGCTCCCATGCATGAGCAGTGCAGCTCTGTCATGTTCTGAGCAGTCTCTCATGTTCTGAGATCCTGCCTGATTCTCATGCATGGAGCACTTGAGAAATGCTGGAACAAGGTGAAACTAGCAGGTCTCACATACTGGGGATCTCTGCTCAAAGACGTATTTCCCACCTGCACATGAATTTCTTGTTCTGTGCTACACTGCCTCTATCACATGGCTTTGAAAGCCAAGGTCCTTGCCAGGGCTGCCACTCTTAGCATGCGCTGGCATTTTAGCTTCTCCTTCCCTCTGCTTTGTTTCTGGAACAGACACATAGAGTAGGATAACATCTTGGTGCTCAGAGTTAGGCATCAATAGCAAAATTCAGAGATTACATTTTTTGTTTAGATTAGAGGAGCACTTGCGTGTGTGCTTAAAAGGACATACAGGAAATAAGCAAAGTACAAGAAGAATAGAAGATTGCAGGCCAGAGTTGTTTTGTCTTAACTTCCAGCTTACTTTTCCCAATACCATCCCTGCATCAAAACACACACACTTACCAAAGCACAACTTGCACAGCCATCTGCTTACCTTTGCAGAATTCTTCCTGCTGTCAAGAGACCAGGAGCTTTGGGTTTATTGTCCTTCACTCAGACCCAAAGCAGGCATGGCAGTAAATGCAGCATTCCTTTGTTATAGGTCTGGTCACTGGGTGGGGGACGAGATCATGTCCTGGATGCCATCTCTCAGTGTGAACAGCTGGTGAAGGAGCGGGGCACACACGAACGGAATGCTCCCTGGCGCCTCTACTTCCGGAAGGAAATCTTTACCCCCTGGCACAACTCCCAGGAGGATCCCATCAGCACTGATCTCATTTACCACCAAGTCATTCGTGGCATCCGGTTTGGAGAGTACCGTTGTGAGAAGGTGGGTCCCCCTATCCATCCTCCTAAAAAGACAAAATTATATTAACATTTCCTACATTAACAAGCAGAAAGATGAAAGAAATTTCCAGTGGCTGTGAACAACCCTTTCCTTCCTAACTGTACAATTTCTGTCCAGGTGATTGTGACAGCTGTCACACTGGCAGTTGTAATAATCTGTAAATGCTGCAACTTCCAGTTCATGTAGCAGCTGGAAGCATGGCCAAAGGCACAATTTAGGTATTTTAAAAATATTTTTGCTAATAATTTCTTTGATCTATGATTGCTTGAAATTTATCTCTTCTTGTGCTGGATGACTGTCAAGAGTTACCCAGACAAAAATGGAGAAAACTCTATTCCTGAACTAGCTTCAAGGTTGAGTGAGGCTATGTGGCCTTAAAAACATCATTCTAGGCCTCTTAATGAAGCATTTTGTTTCAGGAGGAGGATTTGGTGGAGATAGGTGCAAAATATTGTTACATCCAATTTGGAGATTCCATCCACAATGAACTTGTGCAGAAAGTGCTCCATGACTGTATCCCAGTGAAACAGCTGAAGTCCAAGCCCCTGGAAAAGTGGGTGAGCCTTATAACCTATGCACATGCTAAGGTAAGAAGTTTGATTTGCACTGCTGGGTAACCACTCTTAAGCACCAGCTTCTATTATTTCACCATTTTCATTTATGAACACTCAGTTGGGAGAAGAAGCAAAACCATCTCCATTTGTATATCCCAAATAGTTAATTACGGCTGGGGGAGTGGACAACCTTTCCATTCACTCTTCTATATAGGGCTCAGTGGGGAGACAGGCAGAATGGAAAATGTATATTTAAACTCTGAATAGATTATCTTTTAAGGCTCTCTATCTCCCATCTGACAACTGAGTCAGGATGGGTATGGGATAGAGTACTGGTTTTGATCTGAAAGTTGATTAACAGAATTATTTCTGTAGTACCCAAAGTGTGGTGTACTCTAAACAGATCAGTCACTTCATATTTGAGGGAAATTAGGAATCCACGTGCCTGTGGGTAGCCTCATCTGCATGTTGCTTATGAAGGATACTGCTCCTGATTTGACTTCATCTAGGTACCTTTGACACCAGTGCCAACAGAGTACTGTTGGAAACCTCTGGGATCAGGCCTGCTCTTTATTGTCCACAGGTCACGCAAATCAGATTTTACTGATAAAATCTTGGGTATCTTTTTATATTGCAGGCCACATACACACAGGACCGTCTCTCCAGTCAGACTGTGAAGGAACAGCTTGTAGACTTTGCTCGCTTTCAGTGGCCTTTGCTTTTTTCACGATTCTTTGAAGTCACTAAGTTTTCAGGTAATACTTCGAGCCAGGCAGTACAGGACAGAGAAAGATTTGTATAGCATTGACAAGGAAGTTTTCTCTGCATTTTCAGGTCCCAGCTTGCCCAAGAACCACTTTATCATTGCTGTAAATTGGAAAGGTATCTGCTTCTTGGATGAGTCAGAAAAGCGACTCCTTGAGCTGACCTTCCCAGAAATAACTGGCATCCACACCAACAGGCGAGTGCCCCAGAAATACAAGATCTGCAGAAGGCATCTCTGTCTATATTCAGAAAGGGTGGAGGTGTACCTTCTGTCATCCCTGTAGTTTATTTGATCTGAGCCTGGAAAGCTGGTTTAGTCTAGGTCTGGGAAACAGGAAGGGACAAGTTCTGAGCAGCCTGTTACAGAAACAGTGAAACAGTTGATTTGGTGGAAGAAAAGATGATCCTGCTTGGTTAGACAAGTGTAAGGAAGTACAGACATGCATTAAGACAACAGCTCAAATAACTAACCAACCATCATCTGTTACGCGTGTTGGGTGTTTATAAACTTCTCAGGTGTGAGGGACACAAACAGGGCAACTGAGGGCTTGCTCAGGGCACACATCCTTGCATCAGATCACTCAGAGATTAGAATCTTGAATACATAAAACATAAGAACTGTCACAGATTTAATTAATTGCCCAGTTACTCCAAAAGAAGTGTGTTCTTTTGTCTATAATGAAGCACTTTTGTATAAAACATGGTGAAGTCGAAAGTGAACATGAACCACTCCAGTCCTTCACACCTACCAGCTTTTGAGAAGCCAGATTTAGAGCTACCAGTATTCACTGTAAGGGAAGTTGTTTGCAAGGAGGTGTAGGTGCCTTGGCTGTGCCTGCAGGAGGGACCGTATGTTTTTTAGGTGCTCTGGTAACAAACTGTTCACTAAAACACAGGGCAGTGAAGTCATTTGGACAGAGCTGCACTCTCATCACACTTCGTGCCGAGGAGTTTGTGCTAACATCTGTCAATAGCATTGTCATTGCTGAACTGGTGGTCATGTTCCTGGAAGGCCTGAAGAAGCGATCACAATTTGCTGTGGCAATGCAAGAGAAAAAATCTCCAGGTAAGTCTTACAGCTTTTCTACAGAGTAGAGAAGAAATCTTGACAGAATCCATAGCAATTTTTGAAAGAGCTCAAAGAGAAGAGGGAAAACTTCAGCAAGAGTCTCTTTGCTCCAGGAGAGATAGATATATAGTGATGAGCGCAGCAATACAGAACACAAGGCAGTGTCATTCAATACCTCTGCATACCTTTCCTTCCTCCTTTTACTTCCTTGAATGCTTTGTTTAGATTGTACAGTGCCAAACAATTCAGCTTGCTTAAGTAGAAAGTTGGATCAGAGCTTCCTGAAAGTACCTTCCAAAAAACTTTCAGAGAGGTCGTAAACTGGAATTTTCCAAGGAATATGGTTATCTGAAATGGACAAGAGTGGATTAAAACGTGAACATTAACATCATCTATTTCCAACCACTGAGTTTCTTTCCATGGTTTGCTGCCAGCTCTAGACACAAAGTCAGCATCCATCTGAATCAAATGGAGTTTTGCCATTGCCCTCAGAGGATTGAAATCAGGCTGTCAGAGGAAACTGAAGTGACTTCTCTGAAGTGCAATCCTGTGTTACTGGATAATTAGTTGTATTTCCATGAATCACTTTCTACTGCTAACAGGCCTTCAAAATACAATTCCCTTATCTTTCATATTGTAATCCCTTTGCATTTTCTTGGACTGTCAAGCCTGAACAGTACTGCCTTTTTCTGTTTTCCAGAAGACCCTGCTATTCTGTCCTTCAAGAAGGGAGACTTACTAATCTTTGCTGAAGACAAAAGGCTGGATGGCAACTCTGTCTGGATCTCTGCCCAGAATGAAAGGACAGGCAAAACAGGGAATGTATTTTTGGAAGACATCTACATCATTCCATCTCTCACAAAACCCTCTAGTCAAGTGCTGGTAAGAAAAGCTGAGCACTCTCTTTGAAGAGATTAGAAGATAAATGATAATAACAATCCTAAATATGATTAGATTTATAAGTGGAAGTTAACTGTTCCTCCAGAGCCAGACAAGTTCCATTTCATTGTGTCCTGTCTGAAGTCAAACCTAAACTTAACGACAAACTTTTAAGCAGTAGACTGTAGCTGCACAAAAGCAATGACTTGCAAAAAACCCAGTCTGTTCACCTTTAGGGATTTTGTAGCAATTAGTAGAAATGGGTGTGCAGCTGAATTTTCCTGCATTCACACTGGGCTTAATTGGTGATCATACATGATGTCTCAGGGGAAGCTCTAAGTGTTTGGTAACAATTTTGTCTTTAGTTTTGGAGATGCAGTGTATTGAATACTGTGCTAACAAGTAAAAAGCTGGAAAGATTGAGGGAAAAATACATCACCGATAAGCAGGTGTGTGGAAATTACTTCCTTGAGTTGGTTATTTGCAAGTCTTTCTTGAGTCTCAGAAAATACTGCTTAGGGGACAAAAGTCACACAGCACTGAAGTTTAGTATACACCATCTGCTCAGATATGCTAAGTAACAGGCAACAGTCTGTACAGAGACCTATATCCATGTGACATCTCTACGTGGCTGTGTCATTCCAGAGTTTGCTGATGATGTCTCCAGACCAGAGGAGGACAGCTTCACAGACCTCCTTCATGGATGAACCTGATGAGGAGGATCCCAAAGTGAAGCCTTACACCCTAGAGGAGTTCTCCTATGAACACTTTAGGTGAAGCTCTCTGTGAAGTGTGCACCCTAAGAAACTTCTTGTTGATGTTCAGTGATCCTTAAAGCCTAGGGTATAACCTGTTTCTGATTAGGTTTTTTTGTCTTTGCTCCCTGTAATTTTGACTTTGGATGTGGAGAAATTCTGGCCCGTGGTTTACCTGTATCTTTTGTCTGCGGAAATGCAAAGGGAAAGGTAGAAGAACCCCAGCTGAACTTACTTTCCATCAGGCCCTACTCTTACTTTACACTTTTTCTTCAGCACTTATCAGCTAGCAAAGATACACATCATCTCAGGCCTCAGAGAGAAAGGGAAAAATTAGTCTTCTAAAAACTCTTCTTCCAAGCCTTGTCCCTTTTGGATCTACATGAAACTACATTTTCCTGTTGTTGTTGACCTGCATAATCAAAGGAGATACGAGATCACTGTCTTGGGAAAGAACATACCTAGAGATAAGTCTTTGTGATAGTGACTTCCTTTGTTCACAGCAATACCGATCCAGTAATTTTGTATTGCTTGCACTTGTCTTCATTCAGGACTCCTGAGAAGGAATCCATCAGCAAAGCTGTTCTGCAGAAACCCCGTGGGCGAAGTCAACTATGGGCACACTCCAAGGAGCCCCTGAAACAGCCCTTACTGAAAAGAGCATGCACAGACCCTGACCTTCGGGATTTGGCCTGTCAGTCCTTCACTGATATCCTTTCGCTCTTCTCTTTGAGATAGGAGAACACTAGAGAAGGAAGAGCTAGATAACTCCTCTGCTGAGGAGGAGTTAGTTAGTTAGCTACATCCACATTACAGGCCATATAGTTACATCAAAGTGGAGAGTATCAACTCTTTTCCCCTTGTCTACAGAGAAAAGGTTCCTATTGCCTTCCAAGACTCCACAACCCCTGACAGCTCACCTAATGGCTTTAAGAGTGAGCGAGGTTTACTGCATATGCCCAGAGCAAGCAGCTAACGAAAGTACAAATCACAGCTAAGCAGGGACGGCTGCACAGGGAGGGTGGGTAGGGGACAGGCAGGGAATATGTTCCAGACTTTCCTAACAGTATTTGCCACTTAGACATCAACAGAGTCACTAATATGTTACGGTCTGGGTGAGACCTTCCAAAATTGGCCTACTTTTGTCCTTAACAGCACGTTCACCCATTATGAAATTCATGGGAGACTACCCCTCAAAACAAACACACTCCTCTGTGGAAGTCACTGACCAGATATTTGTAGCAGCTATTCAGGAGGAGGTCTTGCGGGATGAAATTTACTGTCAGATCATGAAGCAACTGACTGAGAACAGAAACAGGTACTTGCCTGCATGGAGAGACACTGCTTCTGCAGAGGCAGGGCTCAAGTGCAGCTGGTGACTGGGGTCCCACATGACACTTGTGAAGGAGCAGGGGCAGAGGGAAAGGATGTCTAAATGCTGGAGTGACAGCTTTCCTTCCACTTTGTCCAGGCAGTGCTGCAGGACTCACTTTGCAGAGCATTCAGGACCACTGACTAGCAGTGAAAGGCCACGAAGCAGGACCATTGCTCTTCTCCCTTGAGCTGCTGGTTTGCTCCCACCAGCATACAGGGGTCATCTTTGTACAACAGGCTGTGAGGTGGGCAAGCTGCCAGTGAAGCCTTCTTACTCCTCAGGCACTCTATGAAGAAAATATGGTAGTGTAGAGAGTTCTTACATCCTGTCAGTGCCTGCTCTGCCAGCCTCTGCTCAAGCTTCCCAGTGACAGCACTTCTCTCCCCTAAGCACGTGGTTCACAGTCAATCTGTTACCACCAGTGAATACTTTTGAGTAGTTATATTAACTAGGTTACATAACTGCCTTGTAGAACAGATTGGTCACACAGGTCATAAGTAAGACCCTGAAACAGGATGGTGTTTTCTTCCCCACTCATAAAATGATCATTTGACCTACTTTCCAGGGGAAATGAATTGCAAAAAGAAGCTTAAAATAATACTAATTATTAACAAAATAGTTTCTCTGTTTCTAGCTGCCTTGTGTCACTGCAAAAGTTAGATAAGGAGCTTCTCTTTATTTTCTTACTGTTTCACAGAAATTTAACTTAGTGGAACTTCTACCATGTGTGTAACTATTGAATGGTAAATTTCCTTGTGTGCAGTAAATCTCACAGGCTATTTAACACACAGTCTGTAACCATGGTGCCAGTGCCATGCCTGATGTACTCTACTAATTTATTCCTGTGGGCCATTCACTGTTGTGAGAGGGATCACTGGTGTGGAAAAAACAATGTTTGAAAGGTGACTATTTCCATATATTTTCATTAGAACAGCCAGAACAACAAATCTTTCATCTTTCCCAGGCTACTGTGCTGTGGACCATGTCCTGCTCTCACACAGACACGAACACTGCTGATCTGTAGAGTATAAATGGGATTAAAATAGTGTGTCTTCATCTGCAAAATTGGGAAAGCAAATGAAAATTGGGAAAGTAAAAGAAGCCAAGACCTCTCTATTCAGCAGTCTGGTGCCCATTCAGAGGTAGACCTGCTATCTTTCCCAACTAAAACCACTTAACACCATTTAGTGTCTCAGAGCAATCCCTGAGACACAGCTGAAGTGTGTTCTGCTCCTGGTTTTGAAGGCAGAATGACTGACCACCTCCTGGCCGCAGTGCATTTCTTGCTGATGAGGGTGAGATGCCCATAAGAACTTCATCTGGCACATTTCAGAGGTCCAAAGGCTTTCCACCTGAAAATGGTACAAACTTGATCTAGTGTATTTAAGATCTGTAACTACCTCATTACACCATGCCATCGACATGCTTATATTTTCGGAGCAGGAGCATGCACAAGAGAAAAGTTGATTGCTTGTAGAGTCCTTGTGGCCGGAACAAAGCTGGCTAGCATATAAGGCCTGTGAATACAAACAGCTGATAAAGCACAACCCAGATACATGTCAGCTTGAGTAGCAACTTGACACTGTCTTTCCAAGAGGATGGCACCAAGGTCACTGCTGCCAAGATGAGTGTTGTACTGGAGCTTGTATTTATTTGTGAGATTTGCAACTGTTGTAAGTATTTACCAGACAGCACTGTCTCTGTGTGCAGGCTGTGGCTATTGCACAGAATATGGCTGCTAGATCCCATGTGAAGGCTCTGCTAATTTGCAGCTCTCTGCTGAATGGCATAACATACCATGATGGGACTCTTGTTTCTCTTCCTTGTAGCTGGCATGTGGTCAAACAAAGCATTCTCTGTGTCTACAGCAGAATCCTTTGCTTTGTGTTGACAGGTACAGCATAACCAAGGGCTGGCAACTCCTTTGGCTCTGCACTGGCCTGTTCCCACCCAGCAAGTCACTGCTAAAACATGCCCAGAAGTTCATTGAGACACGTCAGAAAGAAACACTGGCCCTGGAGTGCAGTCGGAGGATTCAGACAGTGATGAGGTAAATGATCTGACACAAAACCAGCTCAAAATGTGTGAACATCATTAATTAGGTTCCAAAAAGCACGAGCTAAAATATTGAGACTCCTTTCCTTTTTCTCTTTGCATCCCTTTTAAAAAGTGATCATTAATTCTCATAGGGACTTTGAAACACAGGCTAGCCTCTGTTAAGTCTATGAGCCTGTGGGTCAGACTGAAAGGGAATGCTAGCACAGTGGCTGTCCCCCTTGCAGTGGATGTTTTTTGGCACTACTAGGAAAATGTCACTGCATATTGAACTCGCTTTTGTAGTGCATGGTGAGGAATGCTATTCATTGATTTTTTCCTATGAAGATGACTGGAAAATTCCTGCCTCCCTATGTCATGTTGCTATTCATGCTCCAAGCCCTGCTGAGCTGTACACAGCTTACTTTATAGTGGGGAAACAGGCCGGGAAAAGCTGAATGGGTTGTTTGGGAGGAGAATTCTATCTGATATACTGCCCCAGATCTGGAGCCTGAGGGGATGGGAACAGGAACAAAGGCAAATGCTGTTTTCTAAGATTTTTTTTTTTTTTTTTAATTAAACCTAAGATTAAGCCTGCATCTGCTCAAAATGGAATGTAACAGAATAGAATAGAATATTTCAGTTGGAAGTGACCTACAACAACAGACTCGTAAAACTGTTTCAGCTGGAAAAGACCTCCTAGGTCGAGTGCAACCATCATGATCATCTAGTCCGACTTCTCTCAATAAGTAATCTACTTTCTTTGAGAGGAGAGAGCAGACAGCTCAAAGGACTCACCTACAATATCTGCAGCAGAGGCCAGCTGAGGCCTTGGGTACACATTTTCCTCCATAAACAGCTTTACAGCTTCATCCTCAGGCTGCTGGTCAGGGAACAAGTGAGCACCATAGTGAGTGTTAAAGGAGACCTAATCCCTAGCTGAGGCTGCATGGAGAGATGGCCCCAAGCCTCTAGCCAAGCTGCTGCTTGGCATCCTTGGACTCCCTCTGCTGCAAACCCAGGAACAGATGCCTGAGTAGGGCAGGTCCACACTCCTTAAAATGCCTGCACAGTAGCTAAGCAGATGCTGTCTGCTTGCTTACAGTCAGGTTTTTCTCCTCCAAATGGAACTGCTAATTTGTTTAATGTAAAAAAAGATAGGTTTTAAATCCACATAACTAAAGCTAGATACCAGACTGAGCTGTCTTCCTGAGAGATTGACCCAGTGTGAGAGAGGAGTTTGATCCCAGTGTACAAAATCTCCAAACAGCCTGCTCTGTGCCACTGAGGGCAGACAAATACCAGCCTCAGGAGGCAATGTGCTAGATTTGTCCCCACTTTAAGTGTTTCAAGGTTTTTGCTTGCCTCAGACTTCAGGGCCAGTTCTTTTGCTTTAAAATGCAGCTCTGCTCTGAGGTGTAAGTTCAAAGAACTGGGATTGTATAGCTTAAGAGCCTGATTATTCACTGATTATATGCCAGCTCTTATATAAAATGTAAGGCTTCCAGCAGCCTTCCAGACTTTTCTGGTACTTTTCTCCTGATCTGACACCTTTTGTATCTAAATCCATCTTTTCGCTGACCCAAGAATTAAATAGTTTCTCCTTGTGGCCACTATCTTCACACTTCAGTACAGAAAAATGTTGCCGAATACATAGAATGGTAATGCTACTGACTAGGAAGGTGCACTATTCAAGCATCCTCCTTGCAGAGCAGAACAGACTTTTTCTACACATGTAAGACCTTCACTTTCTTGCTGTTAATACACTGAATTTGCACTGGGGTGAAGGTCCATTGCAGCCCACCCCATCACACAGTACTAGCTACTGGATGGAGTCTGTTGGTTGGATGGACTGCTGTTGTTTAACTCCTTCAAGATTAAACGTCCTACACGGACTATCTTATGATGGTGGTGGCATTTTCCAGGAGTGGCTCCAGGAAGTGGGCACCTCATCCTGTGGAGGTTGAGGCCATCTTACAGAACAACACTAAGATCTCGCACAAGATTTGCTTCCCCAATGAAACAGAACAGGTAAGAACTTACCGGTCTTCCCAGCCCTGACCCTTTTCCAAGCCATGATGTGTTAATGCAGGAGCACATTTCAAGACATTCAGTGTCTCTCCTCTGCATAACACACATCTTATCTCATAGACATTTGATGTGGGAACAAACACCAAAATCCGGACTATGTGTCAGAACATTGCTTCCAAGTTGCAGCTGAGCTCCTGGGAAGGTTTCAGCCTTTTTGTGAAGATTGCAGACAAGGTAACTCTCCCCAACCATGGCAGGGTGGCCAGACTTCCCTCTCCTCTCTTACTCATTTACCAGACCACCTAAACAACCATATATGAAACCAAGCAACACAGCAAGTCATTACTGTTTCTGTCTGAGGGCATACAACCTGGACTTGAACTTTTATCACCTGACAATTATTTTGAGAAGCTGGATGGAGAAGTAGAGTTTCTATCAGTCTACCAGTGGTAGAGATGGCATTAAAAAAGGGAAGATGCAGGCTTTCTTGCAGCTGCTGGGATGGTAGCAAACTGCATGTTATGTACTGCTGGATTCAGCCCTTTTCCACTCAGGTTTTGCCCAGGAGATGTGATCCGCATGTACAGTGCCCAGTGCTGTTAGGGAAAGCAGTGGCTGACCAGCACCAGTTGACTGGTCTCTAGTTTCCCAGAAAATTGCCTTGCCTGAGCTGAATCTTGAGTTGGCTGCCTTACTGAGAGGTCCTTTCTCCCTGAGGCTATGATCAAGGCAGAAGCAGCAATGAGTCCAAGCACAGGGGAAATCTGATGTGCTGTGTTCCTGAAAAGAAGAACCCAGTATGTGGTGATACTTGACAAAGTAGATAGCTAAGAGTAAGGTAGGCATCTCCAGCTTGATTTCAGTAAGCAGGTTGGAAAGAAAAATGCAGTAGAAGATGTAATAAAAATCCCCATGTGAAACAAACCATTTGAGCTTTCCTTCTCCCATTCCTCTACTTCTTTCCCCTTGCCTCTGTCTTTTCTGCTGTAATTGTGCTCTCTCGCTGTAGACAGGGAAAGTTCAGCTTGATACTTGATATTCTGTATGATCTGCTAATCCACTCTTTCCTCCCTTCATTGCATGGCCTCTTTTCCAGGTGATCAGTCAAAATGAAGCAGACTACTTCTTTGACTCACTAAGGCAGGTGACAGACTGGAACAGAAGGAACAAACCAGGGAAAGATGGTAAGGAGAATGTCAGCTTAAGATGATGCATGAAATGCTCTGTTGATCTCAGGAAACAACAAATTTATCCAGTCAGACTTAGTCTGTGAAGTGTGTGGCAGAGAGACTCATTGTACCATCTAAGTTTGCATATACACAGTTAGAGCCTGCTCCAGCAGTAAGATCCATTGACTTGACGCAGCCAAACGCTGGCTATCAGAAACACTAGAATATCTTTGTGGGGGCTTCTGTCCAGGATTTTTAAATTGTTACCAAGATTTTTGTTGACCTGTTGCATCCAAAACACACAGCCGGACACATACAAGTTAGGTAGGTTGATCCTCTTTACTGTCCAAGGCTCACGCATTGTCAGATCACATAACAGCCAACACACGTGAACAGGCTCTTCACACAGTGTCACTCCCATTCCTTGGCTTGTTAGAAAATTGTTCAGATTATTACCTGATGATACCAAAGCACAAGTTATATTGCCAGGGGGACACTTGTTAGAATAAAACAATGTAATACTAATGACAGCAAACCTTTGCACTTCATGTATAACATACATTCTGAAATCTAATCAAACTCAAACTCCACTCAAATTTCATATTTGTATATCCAGACCGTTGCTTATTTTAGGACATCTGAGGTTCAACTTCCTTAAGTACCTAAGACTGAAGATGAAGCTGCTAGCAGCTCTGAAAATTGTGACAGCACTAAATCACAATTTATTTCTGTAAACATGGCCATCAGGGAATGTGCTTGCAACAGTATAACAGAATTCAGGTGTACTGCACATCAGCAGGCAGCTGTCATGAGCATCAAAACCCACTTAACTTTCACCAAGAAATAACACTCAGCTTCTCCATCTCTGAAAAGCCTGCACCATAGATCACTGCATGATCAGTGTCCATGAACAGACAACTAATTACTTTTCTCAGTCATCTAGTAACTTTCTTATTAAAACCAGAACTTCATTTCTGAAGAAACTCACAAGCCATTTAAAAGTTGCAGAACTCTGCAGTGACAGAGAATACTAACAAGATTTTGTTTCCTTAGGAGCTACATCTGTGGCCTATGAGGTGTACTTCATGAGAAAGTTGTGGCTGAACGTAACTCCTGGGAAGGACTTGAAAGCTGATTCCATATTTCATTACCACCAGGTAACCAGCTCCCTAAAGCATAAATATAACAACAGGCAGCATGATAGAAGAAATCCTTCTGAGAGAGCAAGCCTGGTAGAATATTGCCATCTCCCTCACCGAGGCCCACATTATATAGAGCCTCCAGAGGAATGTCTCTGAAGGGCGCAGCTCAGCCTCAGGAGCAGATTTATTTCTCCATACTCACATCTTAGCTATACAGGAGTACAGCCCCCTTACCTAATTGTTCCTGGAAGTGCTCATCTTTCTCCATAATTATGGAGAATCCTACAATGGTTTGGGTGGGAAAAGACCTTTAAAGATCATCCAGAAAACCTCCAGAAGGAACGAAAATTTTTTGAGATGTCCTTGGACATGCAAAACTCAGATCCCTACTGCACAGATTTAGAACATGTAAGACAGAGTTTGCTTCAGCCCATTACATCTGGATTCAGAGCTGGTCTCTTCCAGGAGTTGCCAAAGTACCTCAGAGGCTATCACAAGTGTTCAAAGGATGAAGCTGTCCAGCTGGCAGGCCTGATTTATAAAGTGCGCTTCAACAATGACCGCACGCAGCTGGCAACCATCCCCAAAATCCTGAAGGAGCTGGTGCCAGACAATCTGCTCCGAGCTATCTCACCAGATGAGTGGAAAAAGGTAAGAACAGCAGCTTCTATTAATCACGCTACTTCCTCAGAGCTTTGTAAGAGAAGAAAGATATTGAACCACACTATGATTTTTATCTGACAGTCTTTGAAAGTGCTATGGAGGGATGCTACAGGATGTTGCTATTACAAGCCAGGTGTTGCACTCTCCAGCAAAGCTCTGAAAGGTTTCTGCACGTCTGGATGACTGATATGAGATGTTCCTTGGACATGCCAATATATTTTCAATGCCCAGAAGAAGAATTAGATATAGACAAGTTAGTGACTGAACTGGAGATTTGAGAAACTTGTAGAGAATCAGGAAATTAAGATGTGTCCTAAATATTGCATAGTTTGGCCAGTGAATCAGTCACCTCGCATGCACCATGTGCATACTCAAGGAAAAAGGCTGTTTTTTCCGTCAAAAGCAAAAAGTTTCAGCAGGTACTTATCAGTCCACCAAGGAAGACACAGGACACTATTTCAAATACAGAAGGAAAATTCACCCTACTTGTTTCAGCAGAAAATGTGATACATGCCTGTGGATGTTGAAGGCTTTCTGAATTTTGTTTCATCCCATATTGTCCCTCAGCTCTGAAATCCATTCCCTTGGGCTCCTGGACTTACTTCACCCAGCCCATTAGTAACAGTGGGGAGGTTCTGGCTCTGCCTTGCCCCATGGCATGGTAGGCTATTTTAATTTTCACAGTCTTCTCTTGGTGTGGGCAAAAGACTGATCTTGGTGATGATGTCTTTAACGCTAATGCTGGACACTGGAAACCAGTAAGAGGCTTTGCATTCCTTCCTCTAAACAGAGCATTACTGCAGCCTATAGTAAACATGAAGGAAAAAATGTGGATGAGGCTAAGATTGCCTTCCTGAAAATGATACACCGGTGGCCAACATTTGGATCAGCCTTCTTTGAGGTGAAGGTAGGTTTAAAGGCTTATATGAATTGACTATAATTCCACATCTATGAAGTAAGAATACATCATAATGCTGAATTCCCATCAGCTACCGAGACTCAGTTCCTTGAAAGCGGGGAGTTATTTATCCATTCTCAACAATGCTTGTTAATGACCAGATATGGTTTTGTTCCACTTTTAAACTCTAATATTACCACTATGTAGTTGTAGCAGGGGGCTTCGAGTTATGTCGATACTTAATTGTCCTGTCGCTGTTCTCAACATTTGCTGCCAAATGTTGTATCTGAGTCCTCTTCCCTCAGAATAGAACTGTACCAATCCTCTCATTCTACAGTGGATACCTCCAGAAATTATTTTCCACTTGCTACCTTTAGTTTCTCCTCACTAGGGTTTTAAGTGGTGTACAAACAACCATTAAACCTTTTATCAAATAACCTAGGAAATAACCATCCTGGTTCTGCTTTTATGTAGCAGCTGCTTAAACCATCAATACATGTCCAAAAAATTCACCATTAGCAATAGTTACACAATAATGAAGAGCTTTATGTTTGAGTGTTTATTTGGTAAAGAGAACAAGCAGCACTGAATATTGTTAAAGGTCACAATGCACCTGATACAGATAAACATCTGCATTTTCTGCTTATCTTGCTGTGTTACTCATTTATAGCAAACCTCAGAGCCAAACTTCCCAGAGATTGTGCTGATTGCAATCAACAAGCAGGGAG
>VWYK01151075.1:0-11897 GCA_013399775.1 Semnornis frantzii | reverse complement strand
ACCATTCTATGATTCTAAAGTCTTGTAACTTTATGGAAGCAAACTGCTAATCTCTTCAGCAGCTTAGACTGGAAGTGGTAAATTTTCCTTCTTGCATTGGCAGTGTTATGTTCTTTGAGAGGTGGACACTTTTTAAGGTTTGGAGAATGACACAAAGCAAACTGCATTTAAAACAAGGGAAATGAGAGCCCAGTCTTGGGTCTCAACACACTGTTGGAATTCAAGATTGGATTTTTTCCATTTTCTATAGGCTGCTCTTCCTAATGAGCTGTTTGTCCTGTGAGGTATTTCCATGTGTGTGATTTGATTGTTTGCTCTGTCTGGAAAAATCAGATAGCATGGAAAACACAGGTACCAAAACATCTCCATGTGTATGTAGTCAAGACACCGATAACAATCCTCACCCGAGGAGTTTGGTAATGTGTTTAAATTTAGAAACAAACGTTTGGATCATCCAAGTATAACTCCTGGATACACTCTCCATTTGGAATTCCTCTTGGATAATAGCATCCAAGCTGCACTGCTCCTCAGCATCCCCTGTTTTTATTGGATTATCTCCAGCTGCCTGCCTTTTTCTTTCTCAGCTGCCACTAGAAAGCTGCCATTTGTGCTCCTGCCCTCTGATGTGCTTATTCATTTGAAGTGGGCATAGTGAAAAGTATGCTTCACACTTGTGTCAACGCAAGAGCTCCATGTAGGCTACTGCCATTTCTGAAACTATCTTTGAAGTAAATATAAAATGTTGCAAACCCATTTTTAAATCACACGTTGCACACATAAACAGTCCTTTCTTCTTCACCAGGCATGCATGTCACCTTGTTGGAGGAAACTGGGTTTCTTTTCATTGACCAACTACTAAAGAAATTCCTGAGAGCTAGATGCCAACTCTGTCTCAGGCCATTTTCCTGATAATTATCATTGCACTAATCATAGAATGGCTTGGAGGTTGGAAGGGACCTCCAAAGGTCATCCAGGCCAACCCCTCTGCAGTTAGCAAGAACATCCTCCACTAGAGGAGGTTACTCAGAGCCTTCTCCAGCCTCACCTTGAATACCTTCAAGAGTGGGGCCTCAACTACCTTCCCTGGGCAACCTGTTGGAGTGTTCCAGCACCCTCATGGTGCAGAACCTGTTCCTAACATCCAATCTAAATCTGCTCTGGTCTCATTTCAAACCATTGTCCTTGTCCCGTCTCTGCAGGCCTTTGCAAACAGCCCCTCTGCAGTCTTCTTGTAGCCCCCTCCAACCATTAATATTTTCAGCCTTGTCCCCAACATGTGAAGCTATAAAACCAGCACAGCTGGCACAGCTGCTGTCTTCTCAGGACTCTCAGAAAATGCTTTGGGTTGCACATAGGACAGATGCCCAAATGTGATTTACAGTTTGTTTTCTGGGCTTTCTAACATCATAGTCAACAAGCAATATATTAGAAAACGGAAACACCAGATAGCTAAAGAAGCTAAACAAGTCCACAGTCTAGGAGCAAAGTTCTTTATGGCAAATGGGGTAGAGAATGGGTCAGGACATAATATTTGAGTATCGGGTTCCATGCCAGCCAGCAAGACCAGAGGACTTATGTCAGAGGCCAAGAAGGGTACCCTATGCATAATATCTACAGAACTACACTGTACTATTTCTAGTTGAAAAAGCAGCTCTCCACTTACTTGTAATATGTCTTTGAAAAGTCCTATAAAACTTGATCTACCCTCCCTCCACTCCCACAAATACTAAAATCATTACTGCTTCATCAGGCCTTTGCAAACAGCCCCTCATTGCAGTCATTAACCATCTCATGGCACTCACTGTAAAATCACTGTTGCCAGCTCTATGTATCTTAGTCAAATCCAGTGCAGTTATGACCAATAGAGGTTGCTCATCTTAATTCCTTAGCCTCCCACTAATTACATCTCTGCATTTACAGTTGTTTATTGTTGTTGTGGCTGTCAAAAAGCTAATACATCCCACTAGGAAAGTGAACTCATTTATCCTAATTAAAATAAAACTATTACATCAAGCTAGCATCATTATAGCTGGATCTCAAGTGTTTGTAAATCCTCTGTGTTACTGAGACTATAAATACTTAAACCACGTAAATGCTTCAGCTGAGTAATGGGCAAAGAAAAAAGATGCAAACTTTCAACTTCAATAAAAAAAAATCACTTTCCCTTATTTTGAGAGCCCATCTATATTCTTCTAATAAAACAAAGGGATTTACTTCCCCCACAACACCACCAGATGTGTGAAAGCTTGTAGCTGAGCCAAAGACATGCCCCTTTCTCAGATTATCTTGCAAGATCTTTCCACTCTTTTTTCCCATGTGAATTGTATTTTTTCTTCTCCCTCTTACTGGCACTGTCTGTCAAACAGACTAACTTGCCATTTCCAAATTCACAGCAGACTATTAATGCAATACTTGCAGACATTTCTTCTCCCTGCCACTGTGATCTAGACTTGGGTAAGGAAATCACTATGTTTTCTTCCAATTTATAATCCTCCTCACACAGAAAAGGTCGTTAAAGCAAACCACCTACAAAACAGCAGCTCCAAACAAGTCTTCCCTAGCTCTGCATGATATGAGTCTGTGAATAGTGCCAGCCATTCTTAAGAGACTTGGTATTTCTTCTCATTTTGAGACAGAAAATCTTCATGAAGCAGTAGGAAACCCCCAAGCTTGTCAGAGGAAGCACTGGATTTAAACCACTATTGAAACTTGCAGCTGGTGAGGTTTGCCCTCCATAAAACTCCTTAGCTTATCAAGATCTGAGGCAATCACAACTTGCCCACTCAACTCCTGACCTTCATTAACCCTTAATAAAATCATATCTGTAGGTCACCTGAGAAGATGAATGGTCCTCCAGATTACAGTGGTGCTGCATGCATTGCTGGTAGCTGACCTGCCAGCAGAGTGGGAGCTGGAGGAAGCTTCAGCTGGTAGGCTTGCTCTTATGAAAAGGTCAACATTTTAGCTCCAATGCTAACCACAAACCTCTTTTCCATTGCTCAAAAATTACTCCCTGAAAAGAGAGAACACTCTTGTCCTTGCAAGCACAGAAAGCCTCTCAGGGTGAAGTGTTCTGCTCTTATTCCACCAGAAGGACAAGCCAGCAGGTGTCGTGCCGTTTAGACTGCAGTGTTCCAGCTGGCATGATTGCCATAATTGCTGTGCTCCTCAGCGAGGACTCTGCTAGCTCAATGATTCTGAAATCTGCCCTTGCGTAGATGCTCAGCAGAAGCTACCTCAGAGTGACAGTAGTGACTATGACCCTACTAGGGAGAGATGTAAGTTTCCTCCCCATGGCAAGCTACTCAGAACAGAGATTGCATCTCGTGTACAAATTATCATAGAAGGGTAAGGTTGGAAGGGACCTCGAAGATCATTCAGTTCCAACCCCCTGCCATAGGCAGGGACACCTCCCGCTAGTACAGCTCACTCAAGGCCTCATCCAACCTGGCCTTGAACACCTCCAGGGAGGGAGCAGCCACAACCTCCCTGGGCAATCTGTGCCAGTGTCTCACCACCCTCTCTGCAAAGGACCTCCTCCTAGCATCCACTTTAAATCTCCCCTCTGCCAGTTTAAACCCATTGCCCCTGGTTCTGTCATTGCAAGACCTTGTAAATAATCCCTCCCCAGCATTCCTGTAGGCCCCCTTCAGATACTGGAAGGCTACTATAAGGTCTAAATTCAGTTCATGATTTCCATACCATGGATGAAGGTCAACGCAGCCACAGTGGACTACACCCATGAATTTTTGTCTGGAAGAGCAAATCCTTCTCCTTGCTGTAGATACTATGAGAGCTGCTACTCAAGCAGAGGGAGCTGCAGTGAGACATGGGAAACACCAATGGCAATAACAACTGAATATTGATATGGGGAGACTGCATTTGCACAGCTATTTTCTTTTGAAACTGAACTACTAATGCCAAACACCTGTGCCTTATAGGGCCCAGATTATCTGATATCTGATATTGTTATCTGATACCTGAAAAACTAATCTGGTAATAACTTGTAAAATATGTTCTTACAGTTTCCTAACAGGTAAATATCTCTATTCTCTACCTTATGAACTATGTTAAATATTTAGTCTGGAATGCCAGATAACAAGTCTTAGATCTTTTCCCAGGATACTATGGGTTTGGGCTGGTAGTTATTTTTTTATTTCATTGTAAGTAATAAGCTGAAAGCAGAGCTGGGCAGTGTTGAGATACTATCAGAAAAGACCATTACGGTGTTATTCAGCATGGCTCAGAGTTGCCTGAACTGGTGCAGCATTATGCTTTACAGATGCACATCTGAAGATGCTAAAGCAGGTCTGGATGTGATGCGGATTCAGCATGGACAACCTCAGCTGTCACCTCACTACATTTCACAGGGGGTCATTCATTTCTGTTGCTAGCCACTCATCCTATGGGCCAATTCCTACTCCTCTTACTCATTTAAATTAGTAGGTCAGGAGAGCAAGTGGGAACTTTCAATTAGACATAATGAAATGAGCAATGCTAGGTGTGGGAAAGAAAGGAAGAGAAGAAACATGTGGAGCTGCCCTTCAAGCCCAGCCTTCCTAACAAGCATGAGATGCAAAACCTAGATCTAATAGAAACAGGGCTCTGACTCAGGGGTTCCAACATTTCTCAAAGAGTAACTCTGCCCACACACTTCGACCTCTCCACAGAGCCTCACCTGTTCTCACCAGGTGGCATAAAATCAGTATAAAACTCTGCTATAAAGGCACAGCACATACAGAAGCAGGCACCTCATAATTAGCCAAAACAGGGTTAATTACTGTCTTGCATCATTGCATACCATGCATTCGGGCACCCTTTAGTTTCATTTTATTTTCATGATAATCCGGTGCAAGCAAAGCTGTTGTCAGTGTCAGCAGTGCCACTAACCCCGGGCTGCATCCATGGCCATGCCTGGTATGCATGGCTATCTCCAGAGCCTATCTAGCTCCGTGCTGCTCTGCATCCTCTCTCAGCTCTTCATTTGCACTCCCGAACTCTGCAATGCTCATTAACATGATGCATCATCTTACAAATGAAAATGCTAAGGACAAAGCCTAAGTTGTGCATTGCTGGCTGTATGCACAGGGTAATTAACAAGCAGAGGATCTCTATGCAAATCGTCTCCTTGAAAATAGTGACTATTAGCATAACAAGTGCTTATTATTTATTGAGATACAACTCGGAGCAGGCGTCCTGCTGGGGTCTAACATCCTTCCCTTAAACAGCACCATCTTTTCTTTCTTCCTTTACACATTCTTCGGCCCTCTGAATGATTACCAGCACAGAAAACAGGGAGGCTCCCTTCTGTGCCTTTGTTTAAAGGGGGAAATCTCATGTGTTTAATTGCCCTCAAGCATCTGATCCAGTTCAAAGCTCAGAGCAGCCTCTCCTCTGGTGCTCCCACCCTCATCCACATGAACTGCAGGCTCTTTAAATAAGCGGTTAATATATGCAGCTTCACCTATACTATCTCTAGTTCTTAACTGATAACGAATTGAAAGCAGTTAGACTTTTAACTTCTTGAAGGGATAAAATAGGAATAAAGTGGGAGAAAACAAAGGCTCAGCTGTGCAGGGGTAGGACCTTTTTTCATGTCATGCCACCCTTTGCCTACCCAACATCAGATGAATTTGACCTTTTAATCCTTCTAGCCAGGAAATGTAACAGAAATTCACAATTCTGCTTTTTCTTCCGTAGGTCTGAGCACAGCTTTCTTGCTGGATCAGTTCTGTCAGCCCTGTGGGCTGAGAGGTCTGCCACTGATGCTTGCATTGTTTCCTCCCTCTTCTCCCTACTCTTCACAGGTCCTGAGGTCCCAGGGTCTCTGCAGGACTCCCTAACCTTTCCTGGCATTTTCCTAAGAGCCAAAACTTGCAAAACTGTTCCTTACCCAATAATTCCTTCCCCAGCCCCAGCCCTGCTGGGTTTTAGGCCACATAGTTGTTCTCTCCGAGGCTACACCCTGATGGCTGTGTTACAGTAATGAAATAATTAGCAGGGGGAATGATTTCAATTATTTATCCTTTTGCCAAAATCGAGCTGTTTGGCCTGAAGTTTTCCAAGCTGTATGCCAGCCTAAGGACAGACTTTGGTCTCCGTTCAAAACAGCACAACAATTCCTGAGCAAGGTTAGAAAATAGATTTTACCATTCCATTCTCTTCATCTTCCCTGAGAAACTTTGTCTTGCAATGTAATTTTGGATTTGGTTCCCAGGCCCCAAACTCTTATTCTCTCTTTTACACCAGTGCAATAATGAAACAATTTTAAACCACCCTCTCATCTCTGTCCTATTTCAACGCAGTCAGATTGTGGCTATCTTAAGGCTGAGCTGTGAAGCGGTGCCTCACTTAGCTATTGGAGACTTAACATAAACTACTACTGAGAAAGACAGCTCTGTTTCGGTGAATTCCTTCAGAATTAAGGAGTGGTCTTTGGATAGCTCTGTTTAGAGATTTTAATGAGGTGAACGGAACAAGAGATGATAGGATGAAAGGATAAAAATCACTGGATGTTTGCCTCCCCCCAAAAGAAAAAACAAACCCAACAGATTACTAGTTAAGATTAATGCAAACATTCATATTTTGCATCAGAACAGGCACACCTAACCAAACACAGAGATCCATCTGGAAAACCCCTCAGGTTAGTCATGCTGCTTTCCCTCCAATGTGTGACTCTGCTTTGGTTCATACCGATTTTGAGAGAGACAAAGGATGGCTCCCAGAGACTAGTTTACAAGACAGTAAATGCCAGAGAGGTTTTCCTAATAATCTCTTTGTGTTCCTTGTCTCCCTTGAATCCATTCTACTTCAGTTACAGTTAGAATTCACTCCTCTTCCTGAAAATGTCCAAATAAAGTTTTGTTCTCCTCCTATGATCTCACTCAGCTTTGCTTAGCCAAGTCACAAGTTACCTTTGGCTGTCTTTTTTTGTTCTTTCTAAAATAATCCCTTCTTCCTAAATGATTTGCTAACATATATATTGCCACAATCAGGGGCTAGAACACCCCTGCTATGAGGACAGGCTGAGGGAACTGGGGATGTTCAGCCTGCAGAAGAGAAGGCTCCAGGCAGACCTAACAGCAGCCGGCCAGTACCTGAAGGGGGCTACAAGAAGGCTGCAGAGGGAGTGTTTGCAAAGGCCTGCAAGGACAGGATGAGAACAATGGTTTGACATGAGAGCAGAGCAAATTTAGATTGGATATTAGGAGCAAGTTCTGCACCACAAGGGTGCAGGAACACTGGAGGATGCTGCCCAGGGAGGTAGTTGAGGCCCTATCCCTGAAGACCCTCAGAGTGAGGCTGGAGAAGGCTCTGAGCATGCTGTCGTGGAGGATGTCCCTGCTGGTTGCAGGAGGCTGGACCAGATGAGCTTTGGAGGTTCCTTCCAACCCAAACCATTCTATGATTCTATGATAATAAACTTCCCCACAACACCATGCACTGCAAGCTCCCTCATTCCAACGGTGTTAATATCTAAAGCTACAATCAGACTGGTGCCCTTAAATAAGATAAGAATGTACCCAGAGTGGGGAAAGACTTTAAGATTCAAACCTATTTCATGAATGAATTTGGGTTTTATTGAGGACTAAGTTAGACACAATGAAAGGCCAGCACTGACAGTACAACACACTGCTTGGAATGAGGTGAATGGCTGCAAGAGAGGGGATGATGCAGAGAGGGCATGATGGAGGAAAGGTAAAACAACTGGGTCAAGTATGACTGGAATTGTGGCAGTGGAAAAGAGGGAAAAACACATGGTGAGACTCACAGAATGATTATTTTATCAGTCACACGTCCAGCTCGTTACAGCTAACGTAAGGTCAGCTCCTCCAGAGTCATGGAATGCATTGAGTTTGGAAGGGACATTCACAGTGAGAGACAGAAGCAGAATGTCACTAACAACAGGAATTGGTCAGAAGTTATGGCAGAAAAGGACCCAGATTCTAAGCCACAGCATGAAGAGCACTTCTGATTCTACCCTCTGCCTGTTGGTGTTGAAGCCCAAATCACCGCAGTGTTTTGACCAAAAGGAACAGCAAGCACTTTCATGTGGCCATACCTTGGATTTGCTTTTAATCTAGATGAACAAAAAAGTGGCTTAGTGATTATCCTTGAAGCCCAACAGAGAACATCATCAGAAATTAGAGCTCAGCATTTACACCCTACCTTCAGCTCAAAAGCTAAATCTTCCAATTTCAGAAGTGTTTTCTCTTTCTTTTGCATGGCCATTTAAGAGATTAGATATGTATGAATGCAGATTTCTTGCCACCACCTGATCCATCTCATGAGTCTTTTGTTTCAGAAAGGCTCTCACAGCACAGATGGATAAATTCTCTCTCTAGGAGTAGAGAATATACACAGCCCCAAAGTATGGATCGAGTAGAACATAAGGCTTTCCTGGATGAACATAACCTCTGTGAACTTCAGCTGGCATGGGACACTCATGTTTCTTTCCCACAGGCTCATGTTGGGCTCTTCTTTCTCCTTTTTCCTCGCCTCTTTTTCCACAAAGATATACAGTTATTTTCTGATCATATCCCATTCCACCCTTCTGCATTCAAAACAGTTCCAGTTTGCAAGGGCACTATTACATTTCAGTCACCTCTGCAAACAAAAAATATTTTTTTTTGCCTAAAAATGCAAGTGAAACCTAAAGCCATGCATCTGCATACCAGAGAGTATCAAAACCCAGCAATAGTTCCAAAGAGATGTTGAAAGCATTAAGTCACGTTACAAAGAGTATTCAGAGCTGCAAGTTTCATACCCAGAATAAATCAATCTTGACAACGAACATGAAAGAGAGAATAAAACCTTTTTGAACACGCAAGGTGGTTTGCTCATTTCCCCCAAACCAAAGCAAATTAATTAGTTGATATATATGAAAATTAACTTCAGCTAACAACAAAATCTGAGAAGATCTTGAAAGTTAAAATTAGATGAAAAAGATTAAAATGTTACTTGGGGCTGGTGAGAGCACATGGGAACTCCACAGGGGCTGCTGAGCTGAGCCTTTGTCCATTAACACACACCAACAAAAAATCGTACGGCTAAGAGCTGACCTCAGCCCCTGGACTTTGCTCAGGCACTAATGAGAGTTCCAACGTTTAGCACTGATCCTCTGGCTACTCATTGACCACATACACCTGGACACACACGAACACAGCCTCCAGCAGCGTGGCGCTTACTCAGGCTCCCTGTTCTGACTCTACACACAGGTTTCACACTGCCTCAATGCCACTTACGCCAAATTAATTAGTCTCAAATTGCAGCAAGCAGTACTAATAAAATTAGATGTTTTTTTTTTAGTGTGAATACCAAAAAAACCCCTTTTACTAATAAAAATAAATTACACACAGCCTCCTAACGCTGCTGTAACAGCAGAGTGTAGCTCTGAGTGTTTCCACCATAGAGTGTGCAATTACTTATGTTGGCCAAATGTATATTTAACTGTATATACTTAAGCTATATAAGACTACCACGTGGAAGCCTTAATGCCTGTTTATATAACAGCAGAGTCTTTTTAACCCCATGGAGCTGTCTTAATGCTGGGTTGTTTAAACCTCAGGATGTTTGGGCTCAACTCAGAAAGATCGGGAGCAAAATGACTACTTGTTCTGTAATGTCTCAGCTGCCCTGTGAATCCTATTAGCTGTCATAAAAAAGGTCACAAAGCCACCTTATCATACTACTGGAATAACCCCGTGCCATGAGGAGCTAAGGAGCAGAGAAGAGCAGAATAAGACTTAGAGAGAAGGAGGGTGGGGACCCTCAGTGTCCCTCGTAATGGCTTGTTGGCCATCAAGGAAGTTATGATACCAAGGAACAACCTGAGGTAAATGTAGAAGATCAAAAAATCCCAGGGCAGCAAAAATATTGTTACATTAGCAGGTAAGCCAATCCTAACAGAATATTAGACAACCACACGAGACTGCATTGCTGTACAACAGGAGCAAAAAATCCTCATGAAATGTACAATTATGGACAAGTCTGAACCCCAACAAAGTAAGAAAGGCAAACAATGACAAAGGGTAAAATTCTAGAGCTTTTGGTAATAACATATTTAGTAACACAGGAAGGCTGGAGAGGAACTTTTTGTAAGGTGCCCAGCAATAGGACAAGGGGGAATGGTTTGAAGCAGAGGGAGAGTGTGATCCTGCTCTGGTGGGAGGGTTGGACTTGATGATCTTTTGAGGTTCTTTCCAACCTTGAACATTCTGTGATCTTTAGCCCACTGAAACGGGTCTGCCAAAAGATACTGCTTCCCTCGACTACCTTTCCCTTGTTTGAAAGCAGAACATCTTTGTTCCCTTTTAGTACTGCTAAATTCAGCCCTTGGGTACAGCTACTATATTTTTGCTTTTGACTACTATTTGTTGTTTAACTCTGCAATCGCTTTACGTAACCTAAAACTACTTTGGCTTACAGCTTGTAGGAAGATTCCTTAGAAAATAAAAGTATATGGTATCATGATTCTAATCAGTAGATGCCAAGGCCATAAACTTCAAAGAATCTTTGCAATGTGAATTTCCCTGTTTCTCTGAGTCTGCTTTCAAGGTAAATGTGGGATCTTTCAAAGACAGAGAGATAGGTATCTCTAGGTAGCAAGGTACAACCTGCAGATTTAGAAGCAGTAGTATTTTTCCTAATTCTGTGGTAAAATCCAAACAGATGGACAAGCAGAGCAGAAGACCTGTTAGGCATGAATAGTATCACCAGTCCTGTGACTTGGCTGTTAAGCAACTATGCATGGGCATGTACTTACAAACTGCAGTGACTCACAGACAGATACTGTGAGTAGGGAATGCTCAGGTGATGGCACTTGTTGATCTACATTCATAGAACCACAGAATGCTAGGAGTTGGAAGGAACCTCCAAAGATCATTGAGTCCAGCCCTCCTGCAAAGCAGGATGACGTAGGGCAGGTCACACAGGGACACATCCATGAAGGTTTTGAAGATCCCTACAGAAGAAGACTACAGAACCTCTCTGTGCAGCCTGCTCCAGGGCTCCAGCACCCTCACAGTAAATTTTTTTTTCCCCTTAAAACAATTTAGAGACTAGAAAAATATGGTTATTTGGTATGGAGGACAAGGGTGTCCCATCTGTCCTAGCAAAGAAAAAAGGCAGGAAAAGTAGAATTTATAAATTATTTTAACTGTAACAACTGAATGCAAGTGTGGCTGCCAAGGCTTTCTGGAAGTGAAGGACCTGTGAAGTGTTGGCATCAAATCTTCTAACAGCTTTACAGTGATAACAGCTTGGCAGCAACTTTCTTAGCTGAGCTCTCCAGAGGTCTGTAGATGACTCCCATGGATATAGTTACTCCTTCTCCTGACAGAAAGGACATCCTCCACAAACTCATTCACATAGATGCCAGATGAATCTCCCTGCAAGTTCATTTACTATGACACCCCACAAACACTTATGTCAACACTCCCAAGGGAGCACTGCAGGAGCAGGAGATGCTGTGGGGGAAGGAGATGATGGCAATTGCATCACCATTACCATGCCAGAATAGCTGTGTGCATGTACTTTTACAACAGTTGGGTTCATCTGTAGCTTAAGACATAACCCAGTCATGTTTTAAGACAAAGTCTATGCAGTCTAACGTCTGTACCCTTTTCTTATGCATCACCCTACCACTGCTGGAGCTGCAAAACCACAGTGCAGGGTAGTAATGGAGAAGAACTGCTAATGGATATACTCTGTGAATGGATGATTTAACTCACCTGCAAAGCCAAGCACTGCAGACACCTTCATGTCAGCTGCACTGTCTTAGTTACAAAGGAAAACTGAAAATATATGCTCAGGACTTCAAGCTGTTTCATCCTACTATAAAGCTATGTAAAGAATACCTTAACAAAAATGTCCTTTTTTCCTCTCTTTTATTTTTT
>VWYK01150538.1:0-20046 GCA_013399775.1 Semnornis frantzii | reverse complement strand
CTTAGCAGTCATGCTCAAGAATCATGTCCTTCACCACACAGAGACTCCTTTCAGCTGTGATCAAAGACTAAATGGGATTTCAGGGGAAAGCAGCTGGCCTAATAAATATATAGGGCACTTGTGAAATTGAGAGGGAGACACAGACTCTTGCCCTGTCAGTCTGAGAGATGCTGTGCAAGTTTCAGTGGCAGTTCCCAGAAGTATTATTCTGGGGGTGACTCTCTTTGTGCTTTTAATCCATGGGACAGTTAGCACTCCTTTGGCCTTGTTTGATCACGTTAATTAAAAGGGGAAAACCAAACCAAACCAAAGCCAAAACAACAAACAAACAACAAAACCACCAAAGAAGTCTACAGTAAATGGGCAATCTTTAATTGATAATGAAATGAAGGCTAATGAAAAGATGTGGCTTTTTAATGTATTCTGGCCACTGAGGACTCCAGCATGAATGTATGTTCAAGATTCAGAGGCAGATACAGTGATGGGGCTGAAGTATCAAGGAGAGATAAGGGAGCAGACAGAAGCAGTACAGTCTTGTATGTGAAGCACTGGAGTGCAGCAGCTCTTGATGTGACTTCAGGTGTTAACCTCTGGCAAGTCACAACTTCTTGATAGTGATTTACATCTAAAATCAGGATAATAAAACATTATTTGTCTATCTTATGTGGGTATTGTGGAGAATAATTAATATATGCACAGTAATTTGGAGATAAATTGGAGGTATTGGATTAATTTCCAGTATTGTGTTTGCCCCAAAAAGGTGAAGTGAGGACATCTTTTTGACACAGAAAGAACCAAAGTTGTTCTCAAAATAAACCAGAGGGATCAGAAGGCAGTCTTACATTTGCTTCCTTCTGATTACTCAGCATTCCTCACTAAGATTGACAGGAAAGAAGCAAGCAAAGCTTTCACAGATCAGGGAGGTAAAATTTAGGAGCATTTACCACTGTATACAAAGCCTTTCTAAATGACAGTTAACAATTAAGAGTCTTTTTGCTTTTTCCAATGAAAAAGTAATACAAGACATGCCCAGCAGAGTATGCCTAGCAGAATATTGACAGATCTGCTAAATAACTTTTTAAAAAGTTTTTCAAAGGAATATCTGTATCCCCAAATAGGCATTTTAAAACAGAACATGTAAAATTAAAGTACTAGCAGACTTAATCATACTCTACATTTTAACTGGCTCCTGTTTGCAGCAATCTTATAAAGCCAGAAACTAGTCCAGGTGTAATTCACCTGTCCATAGTCTAAGTATACATCAACTCTGAAGTGGGAATAGAACAAACCCTTGGGTTTTATCTTGGCTGTTGTCAGAAAACACATTTCCTTCCCAGAACAGGCAGACTAAGTATGAGCTGAGAGCTGTGTCTAGCAAAGTGGGTCTCTTCAGAGACGACCAGCACCCTACAGAGTTAGATGCCAGAGCAGCTGCTGTGTATGCTGAAGCCTGACATATGCTGAAGCTCCCTGAGCAATCACATAAAGACACAAAGCATAGTGGGAGCAGTCACCTTTTTCTCAGCTTGGGTGGCTTTATCTCCAGGATCATCTTTATATTACAAGACCTCTGACACAAAGGAATCCAACAGATACTGAAGAAAAGCTATTTGCTTCCTGAGGAAACATTCAGCCAGAAGTGGCAGAGGTACTATTACACATCAGGATGAGATGCAAAGAAGTCAGGATAGACACCACAGATGACAGACCTCTTCTGTAGCTGGCAGTACGTTGGGACAGGGAGTAAGCTAGTTTTGCCCCTGAAGACTTAAGGAACAAGACAGATAATAGAAGAGCTGCACATCTTCCTTGTAGATACCAATCTCTCTGAAAATCCCTTTTGACCAGAATGCAGACCAGAGTGTGTTGGAGACATGAACAGCACCATACACACTCACTGGTGACTGTAACAGTCTGGTAACTCTTGCTATAGGAGAGCAGAAGATGTGTGGATGCCTTTAAGGAACCATTACATTCTACAAACAAACAAAAACCAAAAGGCACTGCTTCTGAAGAAAGAATTCTCAATCATTTACATAGTTTTGCTTGTTTGTGGCATATGGGGAAGCCTGAAATTGCTTATGTCCTGCTTGTCCAATTCGAGGGATCAAAAGTGTCAAATCTGACCTCCCTGGGGTTTTTTTTTTCTGGAGTAATTCCTGAAGGTACCATGAATTACTCCTCTTCCAAATGGAAGAAGAAGAGAAGGCTGCTGACATTTTAGAACAAAAAACCACCACCACCAAAACCTCACCGAAAAACAACAAAACCATTTCTTTCCCAGTGCTCACTAATTATAATTAATGTGAAATTAATCAAAACTCCAAGGAAAACAAAAAAAGGTCAGAAAGCAATTACAACAGAAGTATGTTCCCCAGCCAATTGCTTGCTTTTCAGGCTTTGGCAGTATTGTCATTTCAATACTTATGCAACCACTTGAGAATTTTCTAGGTCTCAATTTTACTTCAAAAGCAGAAACTTCTTACAAACAAACCCCTTCAGATCCAAGCCCAAGAACTTTTCTTTCATAAAGGAAAAAAACAAAAAAAGGAATTAGTTTCCTTTTAAGTCCCCTTCACACTTTCAGCCTCCTCAGATGCCACCACTGCATCACAGAAGAAACTATCGGGCACATTCCTTCCTTTTACTGCAGACCAAGTCAAGGGCACTTCGCATCATCCAGGAGACACTGCCTCCTAGCACACAGCCCTTGCAGAAAGAAATGCTCCAGGGAAATCAGTGTATGGCAGATCTCCTATTGTGCCAGGTTAACAGCATACCTGTCCTTTTAGCACAGCTTGGAAGAAGTGGTATTTGCTAAAGCCACATAGGCAGAAAGGCTGCTTTAAAACTGCACCCTGTAATCAAACGTCTGTTTGTAACATTGATGACTTGGCAGCTTGACTTGCACATCAGGCACACGTTTTGGTGGTTAATTCTGAGCCCTAATGCAGCAGAGCAGTCTTCTATCTGGCTGGTGTCTCTCCTTTTCAAAAGGCAAAGGAGTGCATAAATTATGTTTTAAAAGAGGTAGGCATTTTCTGCCCACCCTGTAGAGTCACTGTAGGTGGATTATTATCCAGGAATACCGAAGAGGTAGGAAGTCTGTGATTTAACCCATTCTTTGTAGTCTTCTTGCCTGCTATTGTTTTTATTGCCTACAGCCTGAAATTATCCATGTGATAGGATTTTTCAGGCAGTTCAGCAGCACAGCAACTGCATTTCAGACAGTCAGGAGGAGTTAAAGCCCTAAATTGTGGATTTTATTCTGAAATAATACTAGGTAATCCCTGCAGCAGCATTCAGTTGCCTCTGTGGATGTTGGCAACTATGAAGTTTTTCCAGTTTACTCCTTTTAATATTTCCCTCACAAATCTTGCACTAGAGATGCTATATATTAACAGAACAGGATGAACTGTGAACCATCCTACACAGGACCAGCAGGATTTCGAAGCCTATTTATTCTGCAGTATCTTTACTACTGGAAAACCAGAAAGCAGCAGCTTTCACACTGCAAACAGAGACATTTGTACATCAGGATACTGGCATGAACTTTAGCTAATACAAACTGGCATAGAGATGTTCAGCTGAACAAAACCACCTGCACTTAGTCCAGCTTAGGACTTGGCCTTCTACATTGAGCTAAAAGGTTCTGAATGGTGATTTTTGAAGAAACCAATCAGCACCAGGGCTGAGAACCCCTACAAATCCCCCAGTGATTTGCCTGCAAGCTGCCAACAGTGCACTGCCAACAGGACTACAGAAAGAGCTAAGAAAAGAAGAGACTTTATAAATGCTTAAGATGAGGTTTGGATTATCTTAGGTATCACTCTTCAACTTCTACATTTAGCATTTATGCAAAGAGTATTATTTTACTAATCCATAACATCCTTTTCCAGAAATTCAAAATGCTTCACAAAAAGGACTTAATCCTTTCAGTACTTCTAGTGAGACATGCAAGTGTTCTTCAGTTTTCTCACAAAATATGCAAACTGAGGCAAAGAAATGTCCCACTTTTCCCCCCCAAGCCATTCAAAAGAAATCATTAACATAAATGAGAAAATAATCCTGTCTCCCACTACTTAAAAACAAACCCCTAGACTTCACCAGACTCACCACTGTAAATAGGTCTAACCAGGTCAAAAGGAGTAATGCTAAATCCAGGAGTACCTGTGCTGTGCTTAGTTCCAACAGATGCTGCTCTAAAACCCACTATTTTTTTTCTCCCTGAGAATGGCAGCAAAGGCTCAGGATTTTCCAGGCAGACTGGCATCTGTCACAACATCTTGGGCTTTTTCCCTGAATACCAATCTTTGTTCTCTAGAAAACAAACAAATCTTACAAAACTCACTGAATGCCTCCGAGATGCAGGCAGGGACACAGGTTTGTCCTCAGCCCTTCCTGGCCACACTCAGGGAGGAGGCCAAGAGCTGGTGGGCATGCAGCCTCTAAGAGACAGGCCAGGTGTGGTGAGTGAAAGGGCATCTTGCTACTGTGACTAAAATAAGAGCTGCATCCTATTCAACAGAGCTGGTCACACTTGAGGGCATGAATGAGAGAGGGATCCCTCATGAGGGGAGTGCACAGAAGCACTTCTCTCCTTCACCTTCCATCTTGCCTGCAGGTGCTGCCCTTAGTGACTTGGCCACACTGTCTTGCAAGGTGCTCAGTTTAAAACTGCCACCAATGAACTGAAATTCTTATTTCTGCTGTGAACCTCAGGGGCACTTGACAGAATTTCCATCATAGTCACACTTCTACCCCATAACAAAGGATACTAAATAGCACCACAACTCCTTCATCTTCCTTCAGCAGCCTGTGCATGGGATTGCCCAAGGGCCCCACTTTAAATTCTGCTTGTATGGAATTTATCCTTTCATATTCCCATTTCTGCTTATAGCAGTGCTTTGGTGAATCAATTGATATCAGCCATCGTACATGGAGCATCAAAGTTCAGGCTCCCTGGTAAGCAGAAGGCTGGGCAAGGACTGACTAAACTCCTGAGGAAGATCCCTGTAAAATACAGCACTGCTCAGCTCTTCTCCTGGACTTCTTGAGTATTAGTTGTATTTTGTTTGATAATTGAGCCCTGCCACCCTGTACATAGCTGTGCTGAAATTCTTATCTGTGATCTCGTCAAGGACAACATTTTTGTTCTACACCTTCTACTTTTCCACCCAAACGATATGAAGAAAGGAGAATTTTCTTTTCCCAGTCTTTTGTAGCACAAATTACAGGGAATGATCTTAAGATAACTTATGAATTAAGGGCACCCTCACCATAAATCTAAATTCGGTTTCAAGACTGCCAAATGTTGCTGCTCTGGAATAGATAGATACAGAGATTCCCAAAAATAACTTTCCTACCATGAAAAATTCACACAAGATTCTCATTAAAAAAAAAAAACAAACATCAAAATGACTTAAAAAGCTTACTACAGCCTTTATTACTTTATAATCCTGAATGTTTTTCAGTGCTTTCTTGGAGGAACACTCAGAGGCCCCAGTAAAGAATGAGACAATGCTATGGCAGCTTATTTAACAAGGGAGGCTAAGATTGCTTTCAGTGGTAATTAATAAGAGCAGAGAAGAACCTTAATTGACATAGATAAATACACAGGCATATTTTGTGAATTAAACTCTGAGAAACATTTCTTTTCTGCAAATGCTTCTCCTAGCTGGAGACTAGAAAAGACATCTGTCTGCAGGAAACAGAGATGCTCTCGCAGTATTAACCTCTAGGGCCTTAAATCATCACATTTCTAAGTTCAGAAAAGTTACTGAGAGTTTTAGCAAGTTTTCCTACTTGTCTTGAGTCCTGAAAAGATGAGCCAATAGCAGCCTATCTGTTTGTTTCTAAAGGTATGACTTACAACTAATTAAGTAATCCCTATGCACTTCTGAATATTTCTAAAGCATTCATAAAACAGTTGTGGTAAGGCCTTTGGCTCCTGTATCAGAGTCCACCAACCAGCCCAGTTTTCCCTTTGCATGGTCCTAAGTTAGTGTTTCTCTTTAAGAAAGGCATGACACAGTGGAAACAGGCATTTCAATGCTATTTCTCAGTACCTGTGGCTGTATTTTGTTGCCTGCATACTGTAATTATAAATACTAAAATACTGAGCAGAATGCTTTCCCAGGACAAGGTGACAGAAGCAAAGACAGTGCATCAACCCCCACGTATGCAATTTTAAACCCCATGCTGCTTCACCATAGGAAAGTGGACTTTCCCATGGAGAGGAATGCTTTCCCCAAAGGTGGCTGTCATCTTGGGTCTCCACTTCCTGATCCCTTCACTGATAATTCAGTTACTATGTTTTAAGTTCATCTTTGGTCAAAAGATCAGCCCTATGAAGAACTAATGGAGGTGCTACTGGTTTGAGAGGCTGAAAACAGAAGAGGTTAACCCTTGTCAAGGCATCTGATGAATTCGGGCATCCACTACAATCTGCCACTACATCTACAGAAGAATTAGATGCTGTATTGCACACAGGTACTGTGACTTTCTCAGGAGCCTGACTTTACCTGCCTCTAGCTTGCAGCCTCAGTTAAGGGAGGAGAATGAGGCAGCACAGCTTTAGGTTTTATCTGACTGTAGCAGGGCACATTGGCAGTCGCAGTACTGGAAGCTCAGAGATCCAGCACAACAGCCTGGATGTTATCCATCTAATTTCAGTATCTAATCTCTCTAGACACTTATAATATGCCACTCACTGGTGTGCTCCATCTTAGCTGATAGTCAAATCATTTAATACAAGTGGGTAGCGAGGTAGGTGACAGGCTGATTGATGGCAACCTCTTCACTTAAAGCTATATGACACCACCAGACAGAGGTCTAGAGCAGATCAGGAGCAGAGCACTTCCTAAATTGGTGGGTATCCAAGCAAGTTTATCACACCAAACTGTGCCTTATACAATCTACTGAATCATTTTCCTGAAATGAAGTTGAGCTACATCAAATCCCTTTCTTAAAGCAAAGAGCATCAGCATATCACTGGATACGTAGCGGTGAGATGAAGGACAGAGTTACCATTTCTCCCTCTTGACAGTGAGATTCTTCTTCTCTACTACCTTATGGTAACCCAAAAGAATTCTTGAAGCTACCTGTATTTTAACTGTGATTTGCCTCAGTGGCAAAGCTGGTGCTGTCTGACAACAAGCACATACAAGCAATAACACTGCTCAGGCTTGGTACCACATCTCTGTCCTGCACCTCATATGAGTGGGAATCAGACATAATCTTCGAGGCAAATTCTGAGTCCATCATTTACTACAAGTAGGTGAGGGAAGCCAGCAAGCACCAAAAGCACAGATAGAAATACAGAGATACTCCTGTAGAGAGTGGCTCCTGCATATTAATACTCATAATTAAAGCTTGGGAAAGCCTTTGCCTATCCTGCACAAAGATCCCAGAAGGACAGACTGGAGCCCAGAGGGAGTGCCACAAAAAGTCCATTCTTGATGAGCCTCCAGTCAAAGCTTAAAAAGCAGGGCTTCATGTCAAGGAAAAGGGGGTTGTACTGAGTTTAGGGATCAGGAACATCTGTTCCTTTCCTTTCCCATTGGCCTTAGGCAGATTAGGATAACAGTTCATGCCCACTTTTCTTCTCCATTCCTTAAGCCCACCTGATTATAGGGAAAAAGATGGCAGAAGAGCCCTGTCCATGGGGACACAACCAGACTATAACCTCTGCATCCATGAATTCCCTCAGACCCAATGGATCTACAGTCTGTAGCCAACCTCTAGTTGTGCCTTAAAGAAAAAGATAAAGGAGAATTATGTCCTTTTCACCTCAACCAGCACTCTCATGGAAACTAAGTCCAGATAGTTTCAAACTGTTCAGGAGCGACCTCCACAAGAGCTCCTGAATGCATATTTATTTAGTTCCTGTGGAAAAATGAAATCACAATCCCCTTAATTTATAAAAGAATATCTGGGGGTGGTAGTTAATTATATCCCAGTTCTTCCATGCTCTATTCAATCTCTACATTGTGGGGCTGTTTCCAATCCAACAGCAGCACAAAGAGAATCTCTCAGTGAAACCTGCATTGTCTAAGGTGTTCAGATGGGCATAAGTAAAAGCCTTTCTCTGTGACTGATTTCACTCTATTTACCATGAGACTCTGACATACCAGTGCTGTATATCCTTTGAATGGCAGGGATGAGAATTTTTATGTTAGTTGATTGTCTTTCTTAATGAAGAAGCTTTCTCTGCCAGTGCCATGTGTTGCAGTTTCTGTGGTAACAACTGCCTGCACAGAGAAGGCAGGCAGTGTAAATTGCTAGCCACAATGGCTACCTCGGGGTCTGTCTTATGTACACACTTTTTTGACTTGGTTCATGATCAATTTCTGGAAGGTAATTGCTAATGTCTACAATATTTATTACTTGTATTTTGGAAGTCATTGAGTGAATGTCCTATATGATGTACTTTACAAGGCATACTTTGCCAACATCTAAATTCAACTTCTAATTCAGGATAAAAACCAATTTATTTTTGTCTTGACAGGGAAAATTCAATCTTTAGTCCAGCCTAAAAAAAAAAATAAATCAGATTTAAACTCTCTCAATAAAAAAATTCACAAAACAGAAGATATAAGACTGTGGAGTATAAAATATATACAGATAAGCATCAGCAAAGCAAAACAAATAGAAGATGACATTGAATGAGAGATAAGAGGAGGCAAAGCTTTTTTTCTATTCACTTTTCTTGGAAGAAGTTGATGTATGTTAATTTCAGGGAGCAAACTCAGGTCAGAACACCAAAGCTGTGTAAGAACTTTAAGTGACTGAAAGGAATCGATGAAGAGCAGCAGGCTTAATAGCTTTGATTTAAAAAGACTCTTCGTAATCAGAGTGAAGGTTTCAGTAACCATACGTAAAACCTTTAAAATAACTCAGGAAATGCCTTCAGAAATCAAGACTGCATGGTTGGTGCCATTTCTTTCACTACCCACATCTACTCACACCCTACTTCTCCAGAAACACCTTCTCAAAATGGAAGCACCAAGCAGTGTTTCTGGTTTAGTGAATTCCTGCAGAGTATTGAAGTTTCATTGAGTAGAAACTAAGACATCCAGACCAATTTGTTTAGTCATGAAAATAACAGAAGAATGGAAGACAAACAAGTTGCAAGGATGGAAACTCCTGAACTAGTTTTCTACCAGCTTCTCACAATCTACATATGCTTTATGAAATGTGTTTGTGTTGGCTAGGAGACAGGACTAGCTGCTTTGCAAATGGGGCACAGTCATTCATTTCTCTCAGTCTAGCTCTGAAGAGCACTCTTACACAGATTTCAGGCTGCCCTAATCACAGCACTCAATTAAATGACTTTTCTTACCCAAACACCAAATATCCCACAAAAATCTGTTGACACCCCAACCATTGTGCAGCCCAAATTCTACTGTGGTCAAGAAAAGATTCATGCTATCAGGACAAGGCTGAGCTCTTGTTGTGTTTCCAGAGCCAAAAGCAAACAGCCCCAGAACAATAAACTGAACAGTTGCTCTGCTGTTAGATCTGACCGTGGCAAAGCTGACCCCACGTGGCTGCGGTATCCATGAGCCAGGGCAAAGGAGGTTTCCAACCTGTCTTGGATCACTGTCTCAGCAGTGCTACAACTTCATTTCCAGCTGGTACAGCACATTCTTTAATGTTACATCAGTTTGCAAGTGGAGGTGAACCTCGAGCTGCTTTTCACAGGGGAGTCCTCCTAGGCAGTGCTGCTCTTTGGCTTTCAGCATTTCCTTTCACAACAGGCAAGAGCTATTCCCATCACCTCCTGGCTGTTTGTCATTGCTCTCCATCATATCAGGCTGTCACCAGCAGGACTGCTACAGAGCTGCAAGCATATTGCAGTCAGGGCTGCTTTGCAGAGAGGGAGATGACCCTGGAAAGGCAGCAGCCTCCTCTGGCAGTTCCATATCTGCTCTGCTGGGGACAGCCTCAAGTCACCCCCGAGCTACTCTCTCACCAGAGGCATCAGGCTGCCTGTAACTACAGGACAGGCGAGAAAAAGGGGAAAAAAGCAAAGTCCCAAAGGCCACACTAAAGATGTCCCCCGTGGATCAGCTTTGTTTTAACCAATTAAAATTAAACATCTGCCCTGTGTCAAGAGAGGCTTCATTTCTCCTTGCTGTAGCTTCTCTTTCATCTCTCAATGCTATCACTTAATCTCCTCAGCCAGTTCAGAGGGACAAATCTGGGTCAAATCCATTTTCAGTTTGGGCCTATTCCCACTCAGGAATTTTTTGTAACCCTGTCTTTGAAGGCAAGTGAGATCCAATCTGTGTCCTTGGAAAAGGATGGTCAGTGGTTTGTCTGTCCAGAGGCCTGATTTTGATCAAAGAATTCAGTGCTCAGTTCTGGCACCCATTTCCATGACAGTTATTACCTGGTGGATGCTGAGAGGCAGTGCTTAAGGCACCTGGTGGATACTGAAAGTTTTAAAGTATCCTAAAAGGACTCAGTGCTTAAGTTTCCCAAAATTAAACAACAAAGAATGATTTCAAGAGGAATTAGGACCTGAATTAACAAATCCTATTATGGATTTGTCCTTTTGAGAAGTGATCCTCTGGATAAGTATTTTAACTGCAGAACAACTTCACTATTTATTTTCTGACCAAGGGAGGGAGATAAATATCTGTTTGTCTATGAATTGCTGGCTGATTTTACTGATGTTAACACAACTTTTTCAAATAGAAATTAATGTAATTTGCAGGTTACATTTGCTAATTGTTTGGCCAGCATTTCACTATATCACAACAAACACCACTCCCTGGTTTTATCCAGTTACAGAGGAACTGTGTCTTGTTGCTTGAGTACATAAACCACCACCTCCCCTTTGGTTTATGAGATCAATATTTTAAAATTATAATTGTCTACTATTTATCCTAGAATTAAAACAGTGGTTTTATCTATCCTACTCTCCAGACTTAAATAATCAGAGCATTAGCCCAATGCAAGCAGAAAGGGGAAATAGGGTATGTGCAAAACAATCAGGTATTTCAAGATACTAATTAATATTTAAAGATGTCAGGGGTTTAAACATTTCCCCAGATATTAATTACACTGTCCTTGGAGATCAGCAAGCATTTCATTATTGACTGCAATGGGAGCAGAATCTCACCTGTATTCTTAACCAAACAATTCATCTAGTATTGGCAGATGTCTTGGACAGCAGGACTTTCGTGCTGCACTGATGCTAAATACAGCTATTGGCAGCATCCTTGCTGGCCAAGTGAATTTAGGCCATCAGAGACAGCATTTCTGTAACTACTCCTGACACAAAGAATCCTTTTTGTGGGTATTTTGCCTCAGATTTTAAAGCCTGTATTAATAATTTGCATGCTGTTAAACTGAATGACAAGTTGGTGCCGATGTCTTCTTATGGTCTTGTTCAAAATCCCTTAATGGTCTAACTTCTCCTTAAAATGTAGATATTCTTCACAGTTCCCTGTGATTTAGGAAGAAGATGACATATCATCAGCATAACATCCTCAAAGTCTTTCCCTGGCCTCCCTTCCTTCATATGATCAAGAGTGCTGTAAGGAAGAAAGGTCCTCAGACCAGTGTGAACTAGAAACAGATTGCTGCCACAACTGTCATAATCTGTTTAGGTGATGGTCCAGCTCCCATGTGCTCCAAAGTCATCATCAGGAAAGGAGACTGCTTCAGGCTGTTGCTGATCATACTCCATTACAGAGCAACGCCAGGGCACACAGGGACACCTCATGCTCTTTTGGACAGGTCAGTGATAAAGGACACTTCAGATGCACTGAAGACATGAAGACATGTCACCTCCCTTCTTGCCTATGCAGATGGACACTGGTCAGAGCACAGCCTTCTGGCTTAGGCAGCTATTTTCTTCTGGGAATAAAGAGGTTCAGTAGAACAGTGTATTAATGACCAAGGTTTTGTGTTTCTGTTTAGCTGGGAGGGTTTTGGCTCGAAGCAAGGCTTGGATGCCAAGAGAGCTATATAAAGAACATAGCCTTAGTGATTAGGTCCTAGGATGCAGGATGCACAACAAAAACAAACAAACAAGAGCAAGAAGCAAAGAGCCAGATTTATGATCCAGACCAAGAAGCCAAGAGTACTTGTGGAGATTCCCATAGATAAGGAAGAGCAATGAGTGAGAATACAAAGTACTACAAAATTGTCAGTTATTTAAGGCAGAACTGGTAAAAATGAGTTGGCAAGTTTCCAAAGGATGCCTTTTGTGCTTTATTATTTATAACAGCAACTGCTTTGTATAAACTACCTTACACAATTGTTTTTGCCTTCACCCTGATTTATCTTACTTTCCTTGACAGGTTCTGCCAGAACTGTTTAAATAATTATTTGATATGCTGCATGCAGATTTCCCCCTGTCTACCCTCCACCCTCACACACACACACACAACACAGCAGTCTTCCTGCAACAAATTGCACAGGGATCCACCATGCAGTTTCTCTGAATAAAAGATGCTGCTTTGCTTTCAGACAGAAAAGGTTTGACTTTCTTGAATTTGAGGAGAAAAAGACATTACTGCTATGACACTTGAAGATAATTGTCTCCACAGGGATACCCCACACTCCCCATTCGCATTCTTTGCTTCACCTGCAAGCAGAGCTTCCAGCAGCACTGCAAAAAGCCAGACAGAGAGAACTGAGAAATGCAAAACTACTTAACAAAACAGAGGTTTTTTTTCCCTTTTGAGTAGATTGTCCAGTTAAGAAAATAAATCCTTTTATTTTACATGGACTCATTAGTTAATGTTTAAATTACATTAATTGGTGAGACACTGGCACAGGTTGCCCCGGGAGGTTGTGGCTGCTCCCTCCCTGGAGGTGTTCAAGGCCAGGTTGGAGGAGGCCTTGAGTGACCTGTTCTAGTGGGAGGTGTCCCTGCCTATGGCAGGGGGTTGGAACTAGATGATCCTTGAGGTCCCTTCCAACCTTGCCATTCTATGATTCTGTGTTTTCTAAAGTGCTTTGTAGTGTTTGAAAAATAATATTAAAATCCAAGGAGATTGAGGAATACAAAGAAAGATAAATTCAACAGAAATATTATTCAGATTCAATCTGCAATTAAAAAATATCAGTAAATTCACAGAAGAGGATACAAATGACAGGTGCTGCAGGAGCTGATAGCAATGATTGATGTGGAACAGCTGAGACTGAAGTCCATTTTAGGACGACCAGGATAGGCTTGGACACAGAATTTGCTGGACAGGTTGGAATAAGACATGAGACAATTTGCAGCACTCTAAATATAAGAAAAGGGCAGTTGACAGTAACAGGGAATCATGAGCCTGTTCTGAAGCAGGGTAGGCAGAGGTCATGTCCAAATGTTAATAAGCCATTTTTTTCAGTTGTGTGTTCAAGTCACACTTATGTGCTCCCCCATTTAACTGAATTGGTTGGTCAGTGTTCTAATTAGCCAATAGAATGACATCTGGACTAGGCATGAGATTTTGGGTTTGTTTGTTTTTATTGTTTTTAAAAAATACACACTGAATTCAGATGTTATAGGGCAGAAGGAACTAACTCAAGCAGGACAACGATAGTGCTTTTGTATACACAACCTGCTAGATGGAGTCACTCAAACTCAGAGTTCAGAGCACCTAGACAGCTAACTTCTTCTGTGTGGTGCTGTACAACAGAAAGCTTTCTTCCTTGTGTCATCTCTGTGAAGCCATGACACCTGCAAGTAAAGTTCATTCTGCCAAAGGCTGAGAGCTTTAAGTGTACTTGAGACCGCAGCACACTTCAAAGGTCATTATTTATCACCATCATCAAACAGGAAGCAATTAATTTTTAATGGCAAATCAAGTCAATACACTAAGGGCTTTTTTTGACATGCCACAGCTTTATGAACTGCTGGGAGAAAATGAGGTAGTCTGTAGGGTAGCAGGAAATCTTTTATTTACAAGTGAGGAGAATCCTAACTGTTCTCTCTTGTGTTGTGCATACAAGGTAAAACACAGCCAGCTATTACAGCAACACTCAAAAGCACATAGCTCAAATACTTCCCTCTCACACAGCCTGTTTTCCTTCTTCCCAAATATTTGCAGGGAAAGTTCATTTTTCCCTTCTGCTCACCCTTTCACCAACAAAAATGATACAAGTAAAAGACGCTGCACACAACAGAAATGCAAAAAGAGTTAGCAAATATAATGTAGGCAGAAGGAACCAGGCTAGTTTAATCACATTCTGATTTAATGAGGTTGTTTTGTTTAACAATTATTCAACTTCCTTAGGAAAAAAACAAAATCAAAGAGACAGTGCAACCAGGCTGCTTCCAAGCACCAGTTCATTTACACATCTCCTCTGAACAACACGAGAGGAATGGAAGCGTCCTGTGGTCTCTCCCCTCTTAGGATATTCCTTTCTAGGCCAAGTGCTTTCAGAGGGATGCAAACCTGGAACACAGCACAAAGTCCTCCTGCCTCAAGCCAGGCCTCAAAGCAGTTCATGCCTCCAGAGGCTAAGACTGCCCAGAAAGATGACATTTATGTGTCAGTTTCATGTCAGATAACCCCTGCAACTCAGCCTGGGGACAGGTAGAGAAGAAAAGGGAAAAGTCCTTTTGCACACTGGGATATCACAGATTCTGTTGCATCAGCAGCTCAGGGCCTGCCTGATGTGGAGGTAGGCATTTAGCATCCAGAATGCACTAGACAAATGGGATGAACAGTTAAATGCTCTCCAAATGCTGTAGTAGAGAGATCTGGAGATACCCCAGATTCTGTTGATACTCCTTCAAGATGCAAAACAAGACACATATTCCCACGAAGCCCAAATCCCATTCCTGATTCTTCCCATCTAGAGAAGAAGGAAAACGTGTCACACAAAGTAAGGTAGCTGTTCCTCTCCTAAAATATCTCTAAAATATTAAAACCCAAAGTAAGACAGAAAGTCATTGAGCCTCCTCATACCAGTCACTGTGGGTCTGTGGATCCTGGGTCTGACAGACACACAGAAGGGCAAATGAAGATAACAATATTGCTGGGAGAGGATGGAAAAACATAGTACTATATTTTCAAGCCACAAGGATAAACACGATGCTAATCTCAGATTAATTCTCACTAGGATCATTTAACCAAAGAATAGCAAATATTTCTTGGTCCTTCCACGAGTGTTACTGAGAAAATCCAAATCAAGGCTGTGCTACAGGGTTAACCATTCTGCCACAGACATCATATACTTATTTTTTTCTCAGAGTTTGCTTTGTGAAGGGGGAAAGTCCTGAAAATACAGTAGTGATGATTTTTTGACACAAAAGGAGAAATTAATTAGGAGAGAGACTTTTCTTCATTTGACTCTTAACAGGAAACAGTATTTTGGGAATAAAGAAATGGAAAGTCACTCTGCTGTCACCAGCATATTACCTGTGTTTTATGGTCACCACTCTGTGGTATTGCTTTGAGGTATTCAGAGAGCCAGGTAGTCAGACAAGTATGGAGGAGTGAGGACTGAACCAGCTGGCTATGAGCTACAACTGAAAATGCAACAATGCATTTCACAGTGTTTGGAGCAAGCACTGCAGTCTCAGCCCTTCCACAGTGGCTGGAATTAGGAGTTAATGGATCTGAACATGTTCTCACACCACTATTACCATGGTCACTGCATTAATTTTGGATTATTGCCTTACTGCTTTACAGAAAGTCCCAAGAGATCAAAACCAAACCACTGATCTTGCCATTCCTTTCCTTCTTCTATCTTACTGCCAGAGAATCCATAACAGAGCACATCAGATTTAGCCCTGCCATCATTTTACCAAGTTCAATCTGAAAGCTCTGTTGCAACGTGAAGTTTGGTTCTTGTTTACTGCACTTTAAATTCTAAAGAGATTATTCTAAGCTTAGAATAAATCACTGTGGAAAAAAGTCTGCATGCAAGAGCAGGGATTTACAGGCTACTTAATGACTTAACTGTACTCTCATTTCATTCTAATGAAATAACTGGAGCTCTCTGACCCTATGAAATGTCTTCAGTACCAAAGAATCATTATTAAAGAAATGGAACTGTGATGTTACAGAAAAACTCAACCCCAGCCCCGTGTCTTGCAGTCTAAAACTAACTTGAGTTCAATGTAGTCCATAAACATCAGAAAGTATTTAAAGTCTGCCAATGTCCACAGGAAGATTAGTGCTAATTGGTAGTGATCTTGGAAAAGAAATCAGTGGGGAAATGTTATAAAGGAAATATAAAGTGGCGACTTACCACTAAGGGATATATCTTTGCTAAGCAGTCCCACTAATTAGAGAGAGAAAAAAAATAATAAAACTGACCCCCATCTAGCAAAGGGCTCAAATAAATTCAACCCATATGAACTAGGTATCAAAGTTATCCACTATTCAGAATTAAGCATGTACTTCTTGCTTAGCTGGACCAGGGCCCAGAAATGGGAGACATAATGCAACTCTCCCTTTCATTTTGAAAGCTGTTTTAATTATATGTTGGTGATCCAACTATGGAACAACCCTCAGCTCTTTGGAAACATGCAATTCACAGTCTGCCCAATTTTGGACATTACTGCCAGGCACTTGCCAGCATAGATGGTCCAGGGGCTGCACATGGGATGGCAGTGCAGAACCTCAGCATCTGCTACCACCCTCCCAAGAGCTGAGGTTTCCTCAGGCCATCAGCCTATCCTTCAACCTCAACGTCAGTCCAACAAAACTAAAAGTGGCCTTTTAGCCCACTCCTGGTAGCAGTGCACCTCACCCAGCTGAGGGGCATCTGTCCTCTCTTTCCCACTCTACCCACCTGCACCCACAGCTGCCCAGCTGTGGCCATCTGCCTTCCCATTCTGACAAGAACCCAACTTGTTTCCTGCAATTCTCCGCTCACAACGAACCCTTTCTGTACCTTCTGAAAGATGTGGCTGTGCTTCTCCCTTAACTTCAGTTAAAAGCTCAGGATGGGGACCCTCTCCCCACTAAAAAATCCAGTGACAGGCATTTAAGATGACTTTCTGATCTCAATAAGAAGGGAAGATATTCAATAGTTTTGAAAACTTGGCCATTTTCAGTCAGATACCAGCTTGCTTCCCTAAGAGCCCTAAAAGCCAAATCAAAGGAAGCATTCCCTGAAGTGGCATTCCATTCTGCACTCTTGATTTTAAAGGCAGGACCATCTGGATGCTATAGTCCACTGTATTCTTTTGTCATTTGGCAATTAAGAGAGTATTTTTCACACTGTATTCATTTCATCAACTATTTTTTCCCTTTCAGAAGACCCACAGTGAAAGACAGGTTTCATGGGACTGATGACAGCACTCAGTGATTTGAAGCTGGGTCAGTATTGCAATTCACCTCTTGTCTTGAGGCTAATTTCTGAACACAGATAAGGACTGCATGATAGTATGACAATTCCAAGGTAGTGATGGGCCTGAAACCCTGCAGACTTCATTCTCACCTCAAGTACAGCTGCATGGCCAACACCACCTATCTGCACAGGAACATCAGTGCTCTTGGCTGTGCTTATGAGATGATTTCAGTATAACACTGTAAAAATCACTGAAATGCAATAACATTGTTGCACATTTATTGCTTTTAACCAACTGTAAAAAAATAAAATGTAAGCTTTTTTTCCCTCCATTGGTTTTGGGAGAAAGCCAACTCTCACTCCACAAGTGTTATTTGCAAACTGTGCCTACCTTGCCAAACCATTAGATGTAAACCTTTTCAAGCAAGGCACAGGGTATCATAAACCCTAGATAGGCTTTGGATGGCTCTAGATCTCCATTCTTTCCTTCTGCAGTCATACAAGTGCTATTTGAACAAGAAGCATATTTTAATGCCCTCTCATTAATTCCTGTCTTTAGTCAATTACTTCCCAAGCACAACCAAACTAATCCTTCTCACTTACCTTTAAGGATTCAGAGACTAGGCTGTTATGGAGGAAGAAGATTTACCTTAAGGATAGCTTGAGATTTTTTAGATAATCCCAGAGGAGGGATGAGGTGAGGAGTGGGGCCCACAAATCAATTAAATCACTTTAAAACCATGATGTTATATTCATTCAATTTTATATTAACTGTCCACTAACTGGATTTGTCCAAGCAATCATCTTTTCCTTATGAGGTACTTTTACTGCTCACTTTAAAATCAGGAAAAAAAAAAAAACAACCCAAAAAGAAGAAGAGTAGAACCCCAAACCAAAATCATTACCTTTTAAAGAAGGTTGACATTTATATCCAAATTCAAATCCATAACCAATATAATTCTGCTTCCGGCTTCCACATGTAAGGCTTCAGAGAATTGTACCTACTATTGTTGAAGAATCTAAAGAGATTTATGCTTATTTATACAGAGCCCTAACACACACAATATAGCTGGCATCATTTTCATTTCTGTCAGTCTCTAATTCCAAAAAGTTCTATCAGCCTGGTGCAGCAGCAGTACCAAGGCCTACTTTGACCCCAATCAGGATTCTAAAATTAATAACAGCATCTAGTAGGGAACATGAAAATGCTGCCATTCAAAAGGTAAGGGAAAAAAAAAATTCCCCAGTTCCAAAAAGCTTAGAAGAAACATCCCATCAGTAACATTTTCTTGGCTTTCAAAGAGAATGCTTTTCCTGCTTGAAATCCACTCGCTTGGCAGAGCAGAATTGCTTAGATGCAGTTCTCTACAGCATCAACTTTACATTTTTAGTCCCTTTTAATTACTTTGATTTAGACAAAATGAAGCCACTTCCACTTAAGATCTGGCAGAAAATAACCCAATTAATATTTCCCTTCTCATCAGGTCTGAAGATTAATTATGCATTCTAATAAAGGCTTAAGGACTTGTTTCTAACAGCTGCTGACCATTTTCATCTTAAACCAACAACGCCTTTAAACACATGCTTGACTTAATTGCCTAAGAAGTCCTTTCAGAGTAAATGGTTCTGTTGATAGTCATAAGCAGTTAGGCAGAGGATGTGACTGGAACCTGACAGCTTAGAACCTGGCAGAAAAGAACCTTTTAAACATGAAAGGTTTGGGGGTTTTTTGTTTGGTTGGGTTTTGGTTTATTTTAGCTTGAAAAATTTCATAAACCAGGCAACAATTCCTGTTTCTCATTTATTAATACATGATATTTTTATCCTCCATGTGTTCTTTCCAGTAAAGTTTTCCAACCTTTTTTGTATTCCTCACATGGAATACAAATAAAAGAAAGGAAGTCACACAGAAAAGAAGAAGAAATTAAAATAGGGAGGGAGAAATAAAGAAAATAAAGAAATAAAGAAAAACAGACAAAAAAAACTTATCAAAATATTTCTTTTCCCCCTTTTTTTCCCTTTTCCCCCCTTTTTTCCTTTTATTTTTTCCCACAATGAGCTATCTAGACACCATAGATCTCACTGTCCTTTGCAAAAGGAAAATTGACACTGGTGCTACTGAGAATTTCAGCCAGTCAAATACTCCATTGTAAAGGATGATGAAGAAACATTATTACCTTGTCCCTAACATAAAAAACTAACTATGCAAATCTGTCCACAGTCCTGAAACCAGGTTACCTAAGAGCCAAATCCAATAATTTTCTCATTAAATTCCCATTCACTGCCAAAGGTAATCTGTGCAAGAATGAGAAAACCAGGTCCACAGAAGGTGTTTCTGAATAGTTGAAAATAGAAATAGACTTATTCTGATTTCAGTACAAAACACATCATCAGTAAATTAGCATTGTTTGTGTTGCTACTGAGTGTAAAAGAAGTTAGCTACTGCAAGTCAGGATAACAACTGAGCAATCAACTCCCAACAAGAATATTACTAAGGACACAAGACTTGCAAAAGGCTTGGGTTAGTTAAAATGTAAAAAGTCTCAATTTATTAAACATTCATGGACCAAGCCTAACACAAATTTCTGTTAATGGTAGCTACTTGTCAGCCATAAGAGTCTATACAGTCCTCCTTCTAATTGCAGCAGGATGAGCAGGACAAGCATATGATGTCCTGCACAGCCAAGAATTCAAAGACTGTATTCCAAGTTCAGAGATTAAGTACTCTTATATCCTTTTACAAAAGAATAACTGTGAACAGTTTAAAACAAAACCAAAATGCAACAA